>JAVJIF010017396.1:0-86687 GCA_038442645.1 Agave tequilana
AACAGTAAACGACGTCAGTACAAGTACCAGCATCCGCTTCGGTTCCAACCAAGGGGAAGGAGAAGCCTAAAGAAGTCCGGTTCGACCATGTCCTAAAGAAGCTTCAGGCCCAGGGCTTGACACGCCCTTTCGTTTTGACATATTGGCCTAGTTGGCCATATTCTGGCTCGTATTACTATACACGAGCTCCTTCGTTTCTTAAAAGACAAGAGAAGCACTCAGAGATGCGCTGGCTGATTCAGAATCATTCCTGACGTATATGCCAGAAATCCCTAAAGATGACGCTCAGTCTTCTTGCCCTGAATGCCATCATGTACAGTCAAAGGTACCTGCTATTACCTTCATAGCAGAGGATATGTTGGCAGATGTTCTTCGATGGAGCATCACGATCGGTCCTAAAGGCAGGATCATTACCGGCGTAGGGGTTGTGTTTGTCTCTCCACAGAATCATTCCTTCCTAGAGCATTTTCTCTGATAGAATCATGCTCCAACATGTAGCGGAATATAATGCTCTACTCATTGGCCTTCAGCTCGCCCACGAAATGGGGGTATGCTACCTTGAAGCTTACGGCGATTCAAAGCTGATTATCAATCAGGTTAAAGGCGAATATGAGGTCCGTCACGAAGACTTGGTACCTTATTACCACACAGCCATCGAATTGGCTAACCTGTTTGAAGGTTTCTACATCGGGCATGTGTCTCATCTCAGAATACCAAGGTGGACGCTCTTGCTGCATTAGCAACAACACTAGCCCTGCCAGTCAACACCGAGTATCATCTCACAGTGGCAACTCGACACCTTGTATGCTCTAAGCATATGTTAAAAACCTGAGAGGTCTGTAATATCTCGACGGATCTTGAGCCGAGAGATTGGCGATTTTCTCTCATCGACTATGCTTTACATAGTCTGCTGCCAGACGATCCTAAAGAAGCGGCATCTATCAGACGAGGTCTCTTCGTTTCTACTACGATCCAACTCTGAAGACACTTTACCGTCGTTCATATGACGGTGTCCTCCTCCGTTGCCTTTCTAATTCAGAGGCGCAGGAAGTGCTTAAAGAAGCACACGACGGCATTTGCGGAGCTCATCAGCCAGGTCCAAAACTTAAAGATAGGTTGCATAGGCTTGGATATTATTGGCCACCATGATAGCCGATGCCATCCAATATGCACGAAGGTGTAAAACATGCCAAATTCATACGGACTTCATACACCAGCCTCCGGAGTTGCTCCACCCAACTGTTGCTTCATGGCCATTTGAAGCATGGGGAATCGATGTTGTAGGGCCAATCAGCCCCTCTTCGACAAAAGGACACCGGTTTATCCTGGCAATAACCAATTACTTTTCAAAATGGGTAGAAGCCATACCACTGGTTAAAGTCAAAACATCTAACGTGGTTAATTTCATTAAACACCATGTCATTCATCGATTTGGTGTCCCTAGGCAGATCATCCATGATAATGGTCCCCAATTTATAAGCCAGGTATTCTATCGGTTCTGCGATAAATACCGAATTCAGAATGTGGCTTCAACTGCCTATAATCCCGCCACTAATGGCTTGGCAGAAGCATTCAACAAAACAATCATCAAGTTACTCAAGAAGTTCGTCTCCTCGAATAAGCGAGATTGGGACGAAAAGCTTGGTGAATGTCTTTGGGCCACCGAACCACGGTTCGGACCCCTACAGGCAATACGCCTTTTCCCCTGGTGTACGTGTGTGAAGCAGTCATTCCATTGGAAATTCAGATGCCGTCATTACGAGTAGCTCTGACCACTAAGATCACATCAGAAGACAATGATCAGTTGCGTCTTCAAGAGCTCGAAGCCCTAGATGAGAAGCGACTACAAGCTCAGCAGCATATCGAGTTGTATCAAGCTCGAATCTCAAAAGCCTTCAATAAGAAGGTCAAACAAAGGGTCTTCCAGAAAGGAGATTTGGTTTTAGCCGTCAGACGACCGATGATCATGACGCACAAAACGAAAAGTAAATTTCAGCCTAAATGGGAAGGACCGTTTGTAATAGAAACAGTCTATTCAAACGGAGCATACCGCCTTATGACTTCAGATGGCGATTTACTCATGATGCCGATCAATGGCAAGTTCTTAAAGAAGTATTATCCTTGATTAAGGATCCTTCTCATGATCAAGTTAACACTACACCTCTGATCAAGACCTTTGTTTGGTAAAGGAGGATAGTGTGAAGTTGCACAGATATTCACACAAGAAAGAAGGTTTAGAGTCAACTTAGGTGCTTGATCACTCCACAATGTATTTAAAATGATTGATGTATCCTTTCCAATCTCTGTGTAGCATAGGGCTATACGGGTCGATTCCTCACGGAGAGCTCACGATGGAAGCTTTACGGTTTAATGTGAAGATAGAAAACGAGATTCTTCTTTGTTTTAAAAGAATGCAAAAGACATGGAAAAAGAAATGAAGAATTGGTGGTTGGTGTGTACATGAAATGAAAACTATGAAATAAAATGAAAAGAATAGAAGACAAGATTTGCTTTGGAATTAATACTAAAAGAATGAAAACTTTATAAAAGATTTAAGGATGGAGAAAACCATGACTAGCTAACTTTACTAGTTTGCTAAACTTACTAAACTCCGTGATGGTGATGCGTGCCTCATGTTGATTCATCGGCATATGTTTGTCTTGCGTGTTGGTCTAGTTGCTTTCCCACTTGGATGACGGGTGATCATTCTTGGACTTGTCTTGTAGCCTCATAGATGTCATCGGCCTACAAGATAGACTTTCAATAATGGAATCAAAAGAGCGACACTCAAGGGATGCTAAGGAAGAAGATACAACATTCATTAATGGAATTAAAGAAGTTGTACAACAAATAGCATATGTTTGGTGATCCATCTCCATGTTCTATCAAGGCACTTGTTCTAAGACAAGGCTCTAATGAGGCACACATGAATCATATGGAGAATTACAACAAGAACTTGCCAAGCATGAAAGTAACCCATCGGGGATGAAAAAACTCAACAACTTACAAGATGAAAAACTAGCAATCACCCAAGAGTTAGTAGTTAGCAAGATTAGTGGTTAGCTAGTCATGTTAGAAGAAGTTAGCTAGCCATAATAAAAGAAAAGCAAAACATGAATAAAAGTGCAATGAAAGTAAAGCTAGAATAAAGAAAGCAAGTAAAGTACTAGAAATGCAATAAAAGAGAAAAGAGAATGGATTAATCCTTACTTCACAAGTTGTCACCCCTTGGTTTACACAAGCTTTCTCTTTCTTACAATCTCTTTCTTTGAAGAATTTCTAGGAAGGAAGAAGACTAAGAGACAAAACCTAGAGAAAAATCAAAATACAATCTCTTTCTCTATTCTCTCCTCTCTTCTCTGTCCTCTCTCCTCTCTCCTCTCTCCTCTCTCCTCTGTCCTCTGATTTTTACAAAGGCCCTGGTGGTGTATTTATAGCCTCAGAGAGAAGCCTCTGGAACCTGGGTTGTTGGAGAAAATCTCGGGCTCAACAACCTTGTAACTGCCGCAGATCTGCGGCAGTTGCTGTGGATATGCGGCAGTTACAAGGCCGTTGAGGCCGAGATTTCTGTTGCGCGGCTTTAAGAGAGAGATAATAATCTCTGATCGAAAGGAAAAATCCCTACTGGCGATTGGTCGTTCGATGACCGGAGGAGGAGAAGGACCCTCCGTTGCAGAGGTTGCGACCTCTTTTCCCGCTCGTCTCTTGGGAGCCATTGAAGAACAGAGGAGGTTCTTGGATTCTTGAACGAAGAGAAGTGATGCCTTCTCTCTCCGCCCGATCAGGCTTTTATAGGCCGATGAGCGCCTGAAACGACGCCTCGAAAAGAGCACAGGCTGTCGTTTCAAATTATTTGAAACGGCGCCTAAAGCGCCTTCCAGAGAAGTGCTGATTCAGCCCCGCTAAGGGCTAACTCCGCCATAAGTCAAGTGCTGACTTAGCACGATGTATCGATAACTTCGCCGAAACACATGCCTTAGCTCCGCTAAAAGCACAGCCCGAACTTCGCAGAAAATTCATGCTAGCTTCGCTGGACGCTCGTTCCTGGTTCAGATGGGATCCTGTCTTTAACTTCGCATGAAGTCTAGCTCCGTCGGACCAATTCAAAATGAAGGATGAGCAGAAACTGAACTTTTATTGATTTAAAAGGGAAGGTACATTGATACTACTACGTCAAGGTGTGTTTCATACAACAGAATCATTTGCTCAAAAGTCATACAAGTGGTCCTATCTACTTTCAAGCCAAACCAACTGGACACGAAAGGCCTTCCTCCTGCAAAAGGCCGTAATCCTTCGCATAATGGCAGATGGTGCCACCAGGACAGATGGTGCCACCAGGAAGCTGGATCTTCCTTAAATTGGCAAAGGAAGTTGGTTCTTCCGAAGAACTGATCACCACCAGTGATTAGTCTCTAATTTTGCATAATTCTCATCACATTCTCACATTTATTTGATAATAAATTCTGCTAATAATACCTTGCTTGCTTGATTCTAGGTCCATGGTGTGCCAATGAAGAAGAAGACCTAAATCACCATTTAATTGGTGATTAAAGGCCTACCATTTAGCCATTGACTTTAGAGTGAAGATTTCATCATTTCAGGACATCAAATCGGAAATCCCAGGATCCAGACAGTCAGAAGACGAAAACGCGGCCCATGCCGCGTTTTCGCGGCACTTTGGGCGCGCGCGTGCTTCAGTTTTGGGCCACGTGCTGTGAACATGGCCCCCTTTGCCCTGGTGCCTATAAATACCCCCCTGGGATCTTCAGTGCGAGCAGATCAGAATTTAAGCAAGTTGTTGTAATCTTGTTTTAGGTTGTAATTGTTGTTGTTGTTCTTCTTCTAGTTTTAGGTCTTAGCCATTAAAGTGAAAGAGAGAGAGTGTGTAAAGTGTTGTATTTGAAGGGTGACAAGATAATACAAGTACTACTTCTCTTCCTTCTTTCCATTTATTTGTCTTTGCATTTACTTTCACTTGTTGTAGTGCAACTTCTTTCTTCTCCACTTCTTCTCTTTTACTTTGTTGTAGTGTAACTTCCTCTTTTCTTTTCTTTGTTTTCTTGTAGTGTAACTCTCTCTTTCCACTTCTTCTACTTTGTTGTTTCTTTTACTTTTATGGCTAACTAACTTTTCATTTAGCATGGCTAACTAACTACTAACCCACTAATTTCTAACACTTGTTTGATAACCCGCATGAGTCAATAGTGCCAAACAAGCCTTGTGCAAATGAGAGCTATGGCATCTTAAGACGAGGGTTCTAACTCTAATTTACCTACAAGTATCTACTTTCTTATACTTCATGCTTGATGAGTTTTGATGATCTATGAGTTGTATACTTTACTTGTTATTGTAAGTTAGAGACTTTTCCTTTTAACTTTGCCGATACCAATAGCGCATTCGAGTCTTCCCTTATTCTCGCCTTCTATCGGATCTTGATAAGGGAATGTCCGAGTTTTTGCCGTGTAAGGCTAAGTTTTAGGATGAACTTTCACTCGATTTCCACGTGAATAGTTCCAATGCACAAGGGTTGTGTTTGCCTATGATCCATCGTGAGGCTATCTTCAAAAAGTTAGAAATTAGTGGGAGCACTTAGTAGAAAGTTAGCCATGCATTTTTACAAGTAAGAAAAAATCACTTTTACAAACCACCAAAATATTTTCCAACAATTCTTAAAAACAACTTCTTTCACTTTTCAATTCTTTATTTGGAAATAAGAACTTTCTTTCGTCTTGAACATAAAAGCCGCATCAAGCTTCCATCGCTCTCTCTCCTTGTGGATACGACCCATATAGCCTCTTCGCTACTACGGAAGAATCGCAAAGCAGTAACATCAACCCATACTTCCTTCTTTTATTTAGTGCTTGCTTTTTGTCGATCAAATTTTGGCGCCGTTGCTGGGGAGGGAACGGCTTTATTGTTCACTACTAAAGATTGTTCTTTGTTTTTGTGTGTAGGAGAGGAACCAAGGAGCTCACCATAACGGGAAGCAAAAGAGGTGGCCAAGGATATTGCGCGAGGATTCATTTGCCCTCGGAAAGATTCATGTAAAAGCGAGTTTTTCCGATTGAAGTACTAACAAACTCGTTTGCAGGGTTGCCGAACGCCGCTAAACAAAAAAGTTTTTTGCTTTCTAAATTTTTTTAGTTTCCTTGGATGCTTCACCATATGCATGTGTAATAAATTCAACAGAAATTTACTTGTTGTTTAATTGAAAATTGGATTAGACTTTTGCATTTAGGGCACGTGTCTATTTCAATTCATTTCAATTTCTGTTGAAGAGTGCTGGAGACAAGGTACGTGTGCATTCATATAGAATAGGACCAACATTCTGAAGTGATTTACCGCTTTGAGTGTTACCTTGTTGTGAATAAACTGTACACTGGCACAATTGACTTTAAGGGCAAAACCCAAATAAACAAGATAAGGTGGGGATTTCATCACCCTTCCTTAGCCCAAAAACCATCTCCAAGTGCACTCACATTTTCCCAAGCCTTAACTAAAAATCAATGACGTTGGCCCTAGGGACATCTCGGACTCACTAAGAGATTAACCGAGGTTGAAAATTGTAAGAACTATACTCCTGCAAAATCGGTGTCTAAGGAAAGTGGATTTAGAGGTAAAGCCTCGAAAGCTCCGTGGTTTGGCATAATTAGGCCCGTGGCTCCGCCCGGATACCTCCCCCCGAGCTTTGCCCTTTCCTGGCCGATTAGTTTTGTAGTCGAGTTCCTGCAACAACCTTCCCCGGAGAATCGACCAGTTAGGAGTCGTCTAGGTCCAGGTACCTTAGACTAAGGCTTGTGGTTGTTTTTTTCTTTTGTTTGTTTTTAGTTCTTTTTCGATTGTTTGTTGTCTTCACGTTGGTTGTGGTGTGCTGCATGCAAGAGTGGGTGAGAGATCCGTCAACTTCCAGATTAACAAGAAACACTTCTCTACCCTTGCATCCAGTACCGGTGATGGCGTCACTTCAGGACAGATTTTACCCGATCAGAACTTCACTTCCTTCTTGCATAAAACTTCCTGAAGCAAACGGTAATAATTTGAGTTAAAGCCCCAATTCATAACACTCTTCCCAATTTCATGGTTTAGAATCAGAGGACGCATACTTCTTTGTTAGGGAATTTGAAGAAGTATGCCTCATGATGCGTATACCCCAGCTAGGAGACGATGCCGTTAGGTTATGTTTCATCCCTTTTTCCCTAAAGGACCTAGCTAAGAAGTGGTTGTACAGCTTGGCAGCAGATTCAGTCACGACCTGGGATGATTTCGTCAAGGCCTTCTTGAAGAAATTCTACCCCATTCACAAAACTGCCCTCATTAGGAAGAACATCATGCAGTTTAAGTAAGACCCGAGCGAACCATTTTGGAGATACTTTGAGCGATTCAAAGATCTCCTCGCTCAGTGCCCTCATCATGGCGTGGAGAAATGGCGTCAGTGCCAGATTCTCTACGATGGTTTAGATTATCAGACTTAGACCCTGTTAGAAACGATGTGTCAGGGAGGATTCTTGCAGAAGGATGAAATCAGGGTTGGGATTTGTTTGAGGATTTAGCAGAGAAAACCCTGCAATGGGAGCCAGCCTCAGAAAAACCTAGGAATTCACAATCTATAGCTTCAAGAGGAGGGCTCCTATCTCTAGAATCATCCATAGCTACCGAGGCTAAGATTGCTACCCTGATGAGAAGGATAGAGGCTCTAGAAATAAAAGAGCCTGCTAGTGTCAACCAGATCAACCCACCACCAATTCACAATCCGGGTTGTTCATATTGTCAGGCACCGAACCATGTCTTTGAAGAGTGTCCTGTTTTCCATGCCCAGCAAGTGCCACCGAACACATGAACGCGGCTTACTCACGGCCGCCTCACAACCCCTACTCGCAGACCTACAATCCCGGCTGGAGGAATCACCCAAATTTCTCCTGGGCCCCAAACAATCCTCCCAGACCTAATTTTTCCAACAACTTTCACCATCCTGCTCCTCCACCACCTTTTCCCAGTCAAGCCCCATCTTCCTCCTCCCAAGGCTCTCTAATGGAAAAGAAAATCAGTAAATTGGAGGAGAGCATAGAGGCTTTCATTAAGTCCCAGGCTGCTTTCATGCAGAACCAGGGACAAACTCTGAATAGTCATTCACAGGCCATATCAAGGTTGGAATTGCAAATGAGCCAGTTAGCTAGCTCCCTAAGTGAAAGACCTAAGGGTACTTTGCCTAGTCAGCCATTAGTTAACCCAAAAACCTCCAACCAAGCATATGAAGTTCAGGATCCATCAATTAACTAGTGTAATGCTGTTCACACACTGAGATCTGGAAAGAAGGTAGACAACCAGGTCTACCAGCAGAAGAGTCCAGTCCATCCTGATCCCACTCAAGCCTCCACCTCTGCTAGTTCCTCTCAATTCGCTCCACAGACATCTGACGAGGACAAAGCTGCTGAACAAGTTCACAAACCTGTAGCACCCTTTTCCAATAGGCTTAGGAACAATAATAAAATATGCACATGGAGAAAATGCTAGAGATGTTCAACCAGGTTAAGTTAAATGTGCCACTTCTAGACGCTATCCAACAAGTCCCGGCTTATGCCAAATTTCTGAAGGATATGTGTACTAAGAAGAGAAAGACCAATGTGCCCAGAAAGTGTTCTTGGCCACTAACATAAGCGAAATCTGTATGGTCCCATTCCGGTGAAATACAAGGATCCCGGATGTCCCACCATTTCCTGCACCATAGGACAGACCGAAATCAGTAGAGCGCTTCTTGACTTGGGAGCAAGTATCAACTTGCTACCTCTCTCAGTATACCAGCAACTTGGGTTGGGTGAGCTAAGCCCAACTTGAGTCACCATTTAGCTAGCTGACCGATCTGTGAAGATCCCAAAGGGGGAAATCACAGATGTCCTCATCCGGGTCGGGGATTTCATTTATCCCGTTGACTTCATTGTGCTTGAGACCCAACCTGTGTCTAATCTTAGGTCTCAAACTCCCGTCATCTTAAGGCGCCCATTACTTGTTACAGCCAATGCCATAATCAACTGTAGGAACGGGTCCATGCGATTAACTTTCGGAGACATGATGAAGGAAGTCAATGTCTTCAATCTTGGAAGACAACCTAGGGATGTCAACGATCAGACATTTGAGGTCAATTCTATTGAAAACCTGACCAGTGAACATGAGGAATGCATGGAGATAGAAGCTGAGGCAGAGTTTGATCTGGAGACTGAGGATTTTAATCTAGACCAGATCGTGGATTCAGCAGTGGATTGGGCATCAAGCCCCAGTGTACCCCATCTTAGGATCAAAAGCCCAGAGATTCCCTCCAATGAAGCAACACCTTCCCTAGAGTTGAAAGCCCTGCCTGAACATCTCAAGTACGCCTACCTGGGCGGAAAGGACACCTTGCCAGTCATCATAGCATCCCACCTGACTGAGTAATAAGAGGACAGCTTAATGTCTATTCTGAAAAGACATAGGGAAGCCATTGGATGGACGATGAAGGACATCAAGGGAATAAGTCCAGCCATAGTACAACACAGAATTCATTTAGTCGATGAAGCAATCCCTAGGAGGGACCCACAACGTAAGCTTAACCCTCTCATGCAAGAGGCAGTGAAGGTTGAAATTCTGAAACTATTAGATAATGGGATCATTTATCCCATTTCTGATAGCCAATGGGTTAGCCCGGTTCATGCGGTCCCAAAGAAGGCTGGCTTTACGGTAGTAGAAAATGAGGAAAAAGAGTTGGTACAAACAAGATTGCCTACCAAGGTTCGTGTTTGTATCGACTACAGGAAGTTGAACGCTGCTACCCGTAAAGACCATTTCCCGCTACCCTTCATCGACCAAATGCTTGAGCGTTTGGCTGGACATGAGTACTACTGCATTCTGGATGGGTACTCGGGATACAATCAAATCCCCATTGCTGCAGATGACCAGGAAAAGACAACGTTCACTTGCCCGTTCGGAACCTTTGCTTATAGGCGCATGCCTTTTGGATTGTGCAATGCTCCTGCAATGTTCCAACGGTGCATGCTTAGTTTGTTCTCTGATATGGTGGAATGTTTTCTTGAGATTTTCATGGATGACTTCTCCATCTACGGAGATTCATTTGATCAATGTCTTTATCACTTAGAGTTAGTGCTACAAAGATGCATTGAGAAGAACCTAACTCTAAACTGGGAAAAATACCATTTTATGGTGAGACAGGGGATTGTCTTGGGCCATGAGATTTCGAGGAGAGGCATAGAAGTGGATAAGGCTAAGGTAGAAGTGATTGCTAAGCTCCCACCACCCAAATGCATCAAGGATATTAGATCCTTTTTAGGGCATGCTGGGTTCTACCGACGGTTCATTAAGGACTTTAGCAAAATTGCGAGGCCCTTAACTAACCTGCTCGCTAAGGACGTGCCCTTTGACTTTAATGATGAATGTTCAAGTCTTGGGGGAGGCTTAAGCAAGAACTGATTTCTGCACCTATCATTTCTGCTCCTAATTGGGCCAAACCATTTGAAATCATGTGTGATGCATCTGATTTTGCAATTGGTGCTGTTCTAGGACAGCGCATCGATAATAGGCAGCACGTGATTTACTATTCGAGTAGGACCTTGAATGACGCCCAACAGAACTATACAACGACTGAGAAGGAATTCTTGGCCGTTGTCTTTGCGTTAGAAAAATTCCGGCCCTACTTGTTAGGTTCGAAAACGGTGATTTTCACGGATCACTCGGCTCTGAAATACCTCATGACCAAGAAGGAAGCAAAAGCCCGACTGATTCGGTGGATCCTTTTGCTTCAAGAATTTGACTTAGAAATTTGGGATAAACGAGGTATTGAAAATGTGGTTGCTGATCATCTTTCACGAATTCCGAATGCACCAACCATCCAAGCTCCGATCAACGAGGATTTCCCTGATGAGCACATCCTAGCCATTCTTAAGGAACCCTGGTATGCTGACATCGTTAATTACCTGGCCACGGGACAATTACCCGCTGACTGGACAAAGCAAGACCAATACCGCTTCTTTGCCCAAGTACGGCACTTCTTCTGGGAAGAACCGTATCTTTTTAAGTATTGTCCAGACCAAATAATTAGACGATGCATACCCGAGGAGGAATAGAGGAGTGTGCTCAGCTTATGCCATGACCTTGCATGCGGAGGACACTTCGGTCCCCGCAAGACTGCAGAGAAGGTTCTACAAAGTGGGTTCTACTGGCCCACTTTGTTCAAAGACTCATATCATTTTTGCAAGTCATGTCCAAACTGTCAGAAGATTGGGAAAATTTCTAGAAGAGACATGATGCCCCTGAACTCAATCCTTGAAGTTGAAATTTTTGATGTTTGGGGTATTGATTTCATAGGGCCATTCCCCAACTCCTTCGGCAACCAATTCATTTTGGTTGCTGTCGATTATGTCTCTAAGTGGGTAGAAGCTGTGCCAACCAAGACGAATGACAACAAAGTGGTTGTCAAATTTCTCAAAGAAAACATCTTCTCCCGGTTTGGCACCCCTCGAGCGATAATTAGTGATAACGGATCGCATTTCTGCAACAGAGTTTTTGAAGCTCTGATGCGAAAATATTCCATCAATCATAAGTTATCGACCCCGTATCATCCCCAGATAAATGGGCAGGTTGAAGTCACCAACCGACAGATCAAGCTCATTCTGGAAAAGACTGTCGGACAAAACCGAAAGGATTGGTCGGTTAAGCTCAATGATGCATTGTGGGCTTACCGTACCGCATTTAAGACAGTTATGGGGATGTCTCCTTACAGACTCGTGTTTGAAAAAGCCTGTCATCTGCCAGTAGAATTAGAACACCGGGCCCTCTGGGCAATTAAGCAACTCAACTTTGACCTGACCAAGGCCAGTGAACTTAGGAAACTACAGATTTCTGAATTAGAGGAGATACGGAATAAAGCTTATGAGAATGCACGAATCACCAAGAGCAGGACCAAACTTTTCCATGACCAATTTATAACCCGGAAAAACTTTGCTCCGGGAGATAGGGTTCTGCTGTACAATTCTAGGCTTCATATTTTTGCGGGAAACTAAAAACTCGTTGGTCGGGACCGTTCATTGTGCGCACTGTTTTCCCACACGGTGCCGTGCTTATTGCAGATCCTAAAAATAACACGGAATTTAAAGTGAATAGGCAAAGACTGAAGCCCTTCTTGACCACTGAGCCGATGATTTCAGATGATAGTGTACTGACTCTTTTTGCCCATCATACACCTAACCACCAAAACAAAAATAAAAACAAAAAAACAAAAAACAAAAAAACAAAAAACAAAAACAAAAACAAAAAACAAAAAAAAAATGTTTATATGCTTACCCCGTGTACATTCTTTTTGACATTTCTTTAGCCTATTCGCACTTGGCCGGCCTGAGTCCACGAAGACGGTGACATCATTTCTTCCCCCTATGTATTGTATTTGCATTTCCATATGCATTCATTGAGGACAATGCATTAGATAGGTGTGGGGGGGTGCTAACACTTTTTCTTTTTCCTTTTATTCTTTCTTTTTCTTCAGAAAAAAAAAACTCAAGATTGAAAAGAAATTTCATACTCTTTATAAAAATACCAAAGATTGTAGGAATTATAGGAACCTTAGTAATAAATCTTTATTTTTGCCTAAATAAACAAGAAAGAATGGTTTGACTAAAAAGATAGGAGGGATAAGGAAAATAATTCATACCTTTTATTTAGCCTTAGTAGAATATGCATAATTCACACACACAGGCTTGGAATTTAGAGACACAACTCTTGAAGGAAAAATAAAACTGGATAATTGTGCCTCAAGAAGCATGATTACTCACGCCAAAAAAAAAAAAAAAAGCTGGATAATTGTGCCTCAAGAAGCATGATTACTCACACCAAAAAAATTATATAAATAAATCTTGATTTCGTGGCCTACTCCACTTGCATATTTGACCTAAAGGGTGTTTTTTCACCTGGTACCCTAAGACCAACTGGTTTGGGAGTCATCGGTTTGATATGTGCTACATAAGTGAAGTAGAAAGCCTAATGGAACCAGGAATAATAAGTAAATATTAATAAAATAATATTCAAAGTTGAGTTGAAAAATCCCAAGCACATCACACTTACACAGTATGCATATCTATCTAAAGCAAAATAAAAAAATGAGTTAGAAGTACAAGATCCTTTCTAAATTTAAAGAAAAATCATAGTTTCTTCTTTTATGAAGGCTAAAATATAAGAGGACTTATGAGGGTTAAACCTAATTCTTACGTCATTCGGTCATTTTTACTTAGATGATTGAAAGTTCTTTTTCATATATATATATAAATAAATAAAAAAAATATTTTCTAACAACTAATTTCTTTTCTCTATTTATTGGATTTTGTGGGTGCAATCCGCTGAAAACCCTCAGGAGACAACACTCCTCCTCTAGGGGAAACCTAGAGGTTTAAAGGCTTGTTGCACATGCTCAGTGCAATCGCGTCGCCTGCGAAAGTTGTATAATAATTTTCTTATTTTTATTTTGCTCGGGACGAGCAAAAAGATAAGTGTGGGGGTGTGATTAGTCTCTAATTTTGCATAATTCTCATCACATTCTCACATTTATTTGATAATAAATTCTGCTAATAATAGCTTGCTTGCTTGATATTCTAGGTCCATGGTGTGCCGATGAAGAAGAAGACCTAAATCACCATTTAATTGGTGATTAAAGGCCTACCATTTAGCCATTGACTTTAGAGTGAAGATTTCATCATTTTAGGACATCAAATCGAAAATCCCCGGATCCAGACAGTAAGAAGACAGAATGGGCGACGCGCCACCCAAAACTGAGTGCGCGCCGCCCTGTCTGGGCCGCGGAAACGGGGCCCATGCCGCGTTTCCGCGGCACTTTGGGCGCGCACGCGCTTCAGTTTTGGGCCACGTGCTGTGAACGTGGCCCCCTTTGTCCTGGTGCCTATAAATACCCCCCTGGGGTCTTCAGTGCGAGCAGATTAGAATTTAAGCAAGTTGTTGTAATCTTGTTTTAGGTTGTAATTGTTGTTGTTGTTCTTTTTCTAGTTTTAGGTCTTAGCCATTAAAGTGAAAGAGAGAGAGAGTGTAAAGTGTTGTATTTGAAGGGTGACAAGATAATACAAGTACTACTTCTCTTCCTTCTTTCCATTTATTTGTCTTTGCATTTACTTTCACTTGTTGTAGTGTAACTTCTTTCTTCTCCACTTCTTCTCTTTTACTTTGTTGTAGTGTAACTTCCTCTTTTCTTTTCTTTTGTTTTCTTGTAGTGTAACTCTCTCTTTCCACTTCTTCTACTTTGTTGTTTCTTTTACTTTTATGGCTAACTAACTTTTTCATTTAGCATGGCTAACTAACTACTAACCCACTAATTTCTAACACTTGTTTGATAACCCGCATGAGTCAATAGTGTCAAACAAGCCTTGTGCAAATGAGAGCAATGGCATCTTAAGATGAGAGTTCTAACTCTAATTTACCTACAAGTATCTACTTTCTTATACTTCATGCTTGATGAGTTTTGATGATCTATGAGTTGTATACTTTACTTGTTATTGTAAGTTAGAGACTTTTCCTTTTAACTTTGCCGATACCAATAGTGCACTCGAGTCTTCCCTTATTCTCACCTTCTATCAGATCTTGATAAGGGAATGTCCGAGTTTTTGCCATGTAAGGCTAAGTTTTAGGATGAACTTTCACTCGATTTTCACGTGAATAGTTCCAATGCACAAGGGTTGGTTTGCCTATGATCCATCGTGAGGCTATCTTCAAAAAGTTAGAAATTAGAGGGAGCACTTAGTAGAAAGTTAGCCATGCATTTTTACAACTAAGAAAAAATCACTTTTACAAACCACCAAAACATTTTCTAACAATTCTTAAAAACAACTTCTTTCACTTTTCAATTCTTTATTTGGAAACAAGAACTTTCTTTCGTCTTGAACATAAAAGCCGCATCAAGCTTCCATCGCTCTCCCTCCTTGTGGATACGACCCGTATAGCCACTTCTCTACTACGGAAGAATCGCAAAAGCAGTAACATCAACCCATACTTCCTTCTTTTATTTAGTGCTTGCTTTTTGCCGATCAACCAGCAGGTTGGATCTTCTTTGATGAAAATTGGCAATGGAAGGATCCGAGACCTTACAGGTGACGTCCGCTTTCCCGAAGTGGATCATCTCGGATAAGCGACTACCAGCCTCGCCTCAAAGTGGATCATCTCGGATAAGCGACTGCCAACCTCTTCTGGGAACACACATTAGCTGCCCCAGTTTGTTCCTCCTGCTTAGGATTAAAGTTTCAACTGAAAAAGCAAGAGGCAACTTTCTGGTCTCTTTCATCAAGTCACAAGATTGGCGAACATAGCTCACTGTGATGCAAACTGAAACAAGTTAGCAGTAAGTCAAAGGAAAAGCTGCAAAAGCGAAATTCTTTGGGGCGAAGCAATTTATATCCAATTCAGTTATGGATTGATTTTAGTTAAGCAGAGGATAGCCTCGCTTGCACAGTGATGATGAGCTAGCTTAGCATAAGCCAAGTCCTAGCCTCGCCTATATGGCTAAGCCAGACTGACCCTGAGGGACGCAGTCTTAGCCCCACCGATATGGCAAGACTGGCTCAACCTTGGAGAGACTAAGTCCCAAGTTTTGCCTAAAATGGCGAACTTAACAAGCATGCAATGATTTTCCTTTGTTCAAAAGATGCTTCGCTGGGAAGCTGGGCTGAAACCTTTCTCTGTAGATCAGTCCAATACAAACAAAGGACAAGGGAAATCAATCCCTGAGGCAGCTGTTAAAGCTAAATTAAGGGAGTTAAACTCCCTAAAAGCGATCAGTCCATTGGTGAAGTCTCAGGATGACCGAGACTTACCGGTCCTTGGCCGGGTAATGACCAGAGTGGGCATCCCCACTAGTTCAGAGATCTAAGTATCTCTCTCTAATAACCAAGAGAAGAGAAGAGCAGACCACTTCTCTTCAGAGGACCTCAGGTGTCCTATTTATAGGCCTCCTGGCCTGAGCGCTGCCGCTTCAAGCATGGAAGCGCGAGCGCATTTAAGGCATTTGTTGAGCCTTGAGAAAAGGAACGGTTTCCCTCGAAACCGTGCAAAGAGGAAATGATCTCCTTCATAAAGGCATTTATTGAGCCTTGAAAAAAGGGAACGGTTTCCCTTGAAACCGTGCAAGGAGGGAATATTCTCCCTCGGAAACGCACAAAGGAGGAATGATCTCCCTCGATTAACGCAAGAGAGGTTATTCTAACCTCGAAAAAGGATCAATCCTTCTCGTGATTGGCCGAAAGCAGTTGACCTTGGGAAAGGAACAACATTCCAAAGCGAACTTATTCCGGGAGACTCAGATGCGGAGCTACCCAGATGCGAAGCTACCCAGACGCGCAGCTACCCAGAGTCGCGAATCTATATGATTCTTTGGCGAATCTATCCCAAAGCAGGATTAAAAGCAAAGCTGAACTCAACCACCATGGCGATGTTCGTACTTCACATACCACTGATCAAAGCAATTCAAAGTATTTCGAAGACTGAGCCATTGTAGACTTTCGAAAACTTTGAAGGGGGTCTTGTTGACACTCTAAAAAAGACAAGATTCTGACTGGCCTGAACAATGTCTAAACTTGTTGACATTTACAAAAGACAAGTGAAAGATAGGCTGATTGGTCTGAACAATGTCTAAACTTGTTGACATTTACAAAAGACAAGCGATAGCAAGCTGACGACCAGTTCTGGACTTGTTGACATTTACAAAAGACAAGCAACAGATAGGCTGACGACCAGTTTTCACCCATCTCCGAGGGACAAGGAAGCAACTTGGACTCTACTGATCAGACAGTAAGCCCAGATTGTCTCTAAACAGACCTCAGCAGGTCTAAGATGCTAGCACTTAGCATCACATGAGCCCAAAGAGATAGCCTCGCTTAAGAGGCTAAGATCATCCAACTTCGCCTTAAAGCCATTCACAGCTCCGCCAGGAAGCTAACTTATAGCTTTGCCTGAAGTACTTAATTAACTCCGCAAAGAGTTAGCTTCGCTTGAAGTCACACGCAACCGCGCAGAAGGATGTTCGGTAGCTTCGCCACATCTAGCTCCGCTAAAGAGCTGTTTTCTGACTTCGCCACATGCGCCTTCCAGCTCCGCTGTGAGCTCGACGCGGGCAGCACCGCTGCGGTCCGTCATGGTCAACCTTTGACCAATTAAATCTCCAGATGAGATCAAATCTAATCAGGATTGAGATCAAATCTAATCGAGATCAAATCTGAGATCAAATTTGGCAGTTGATTGCCATAATCTCTTGACTCTCCTAAAACGAGTAAGAGGATCAGGGAAAATCTTCCAACTATATGGAAAGGATCAAAATAGATCAAGAGGATCAACCGACCTGCTATTTCTAGCTTCGCAGAAGCTGATTCTAGCCTCGCAGCAAGGCTACTTTTCAGATTTAAATAGATTTGATTCGATCTGTTTTCAGATTTTCAAGGGACAATTATACCCTGCTCTCCCTATAAATAGCCCACCAGGGGCACAAGGAGAGACGAGATGCGATACGCAGAGGCAACAGGCGCAAGGACGACTTCACGAGAGACGAAGGCTACGACGCACCGCGCGCACAAACAGAGACCTAATCTCTTGCTTCCAAGAATTCAGAGATTTTAGAGAATTGTTTCTCTAATCAGGGTGCTGATACCCTAATACCTCCCTTCCTCTCAAGGAATTTCCGGAACCAGGCGAGAAGGAATTCCTAAGCGAAGGCGGTTTTCTTTTGAGAAGAAACAAGAGGGTTCTACCAACCTTCTGTTCTCTAATTCCCCGAACCAGGCGAGAAGGAAATCTTATCGCTCGCATCGTCAAAGGGACAAAGTGGTCACGCGCTGACCAGACTCCTATCGGCACACTTCTCCAGAATCTCAGAGGAGATCTACTTGTAATCTTTTTAGAATACTTGTAATTTAGCTCCTCGAACCCTTTTTTGTAAGTTTTCCCTTTGCAAATCAATGGAAAACATGAGCTAGATGGTGACGCTACACTAGCATGGCAAACAAGTGTATCTAAATCATTTTTCAAAGAAACATTTTTCTTTAAAACAATTTCCAATTCCTTTGTAATAGAAGCAATTTTTATTTTCAAGGAATCATTCTCTTTTAAAACAAAATCAACTTTTGAAGACAAGTTTTCATTTTTCTTCAAAATTATTTCACAATCATTTTTATTTTTCAAAAATTCATTTTCCTTTAGGGCAAGGTCTAGTTGAGATTTAAGTGAGTCACGTTCACTAGAAATCTCTTCCTTCTCTTGCAAAACCAAATCAAGTCTAGAAGACAAGTTTTCATTTTCTTTATTCAAGGCAAAAGTCTTCTTTTTCAAAAGATTATACTTTTCTAATAGTTTTTCATAAACAATTGAAAGTTCTTCATTTAAAGCATTTGGATCAATATAATCATTACTAGAAGAACTAGCATCATCATTATCTAGTTGAGATTCCGAATATACCTCAAGGGAGTCATTCCCTTGGACCATGTAGCATTGTTGCTCGGATTCTCCACTAGTGCATCCTCCGTTTGGATTGGCAATTGAAGCTTGGAGGAGGTCAACATGTTCCACACTGCAAAGGCGGAATCACAATTAGAAATCAACATAAGATATTCTTTGTTAAGTGTGCTTCTAAGTGCCTCAAGGGCTTGTGCATTAGCCTCTATATGCTTGCTATTACTAAGATAGGATTTCTTGGTAGCGGCAAGGAAAACATGCAAGCCTAGGGTTTTTAGATACATGGACATCCTAAATTTTCACATGTCAATGTTGGAGACATCAAACATGGGAGGTGACAAGCAATCCATGAGTGTGTGTAAACAATATAAGTGTGTAATGCAAATGATAGATTAGCTAACCAAGATCACACTCCTAGGTGGTTAAACCAAATATCAGGAGCGTAGGCTCTGATACCAATTGAAAGTACACCTAGAGGGGGGTGAATAGGTGTACGGCTAATCTAATGAACTAAATGCGGAAATTAAAACTTAATTGCAACTATACTTAATGCAACCAACGAGTGTAGCCGAATTCCCGGTGAAGGGCTCTGGACTAACTCCTCTTGATTCCTCTGAATAAAAGTTGAGGCGCTATATGAAGCTCTCGTGGTTAAGCACAAGTGAGGCACACACAAACAAGCCAAGCATGTAATGAATGGATGACAATATGAAAGATGCAAGGCACAATATAAAAGAGAGAGAGAGTTAGAGTCAATGGATCAAACGCAAACAACGAGATTTGTTTCGAGGTTCGAGCACCCAGCTCTACATCCCCGCCTTCACCCAGAAGGATTTTCAATCCACTAACTTGTCCACACAGGACTCCCACACAGGGAACCTCCACTGAGGATTTGGGGCAACTACAATCGGGAGTACACAACTCCTCTCTCAACCAATACAACCTCTCACTAGAGGCAACGCACAATAGCCACACAATCACCACCTCACACAAGAGGGGTAGGCACTTAGCCACACAAATCAATCACCTCACACTAGAGGGATTCCAACACCAACTCCACCTCTCACTAGAGGGAGCCTTACAACAATCTCCACCTCTCACTAGAGGGAGCCAACCACCTCTCCAAAATCAACCTCTACACAAGAGGGATAACACAAGTAAGGAAGGTTACAACTTGGTGGTCTATCTCAACCGCAAATCAATTTTTTCACAAATAAAAGATCCTATAGATAGGATAGAATGATATAGCTCAAGTGTGGAAAATAAAGAGTTTGGAAATCAAAAACTCAAAGAAAAACTCTAGGGAAAAACTCTAGATAGAATTGAAAGTGAAGATCAAACCAATTCCCAAAGAATTTTCTTTTCAAATGACTTTCCAACCCTTTTAAAAACAAGATAAAGATCAATTATTTAAGCACTAAAAACTCTTTGAAAACTTGCTGGAAGATGTAAATTTTTGCTCTTGAAAATCTTAAAAAAATCTCTCAAATGGGGTTTTTATAGCCCCTTTGAAAAACTAGCCGTTGGGGCTGTTTTTCAGCCCTGGCGGTTGTCGGTCGACCGGCCCGGTCGACCGCCAAGGGTCAAATTTCTGACCGTTGGGGCAGCGGTCGACCGGCCCGGTCGACCGTGGCCTGGAACAGAGAGCAGAGCTCTCTGCCGGTCGACCGACCCGGTCGACCGGGGCTTTCCAGAGAGTAGAAGCTCTCTGGCGGTCGACCGATCCCGTCGACCGGCCCTCCAGCCAGAGCTGGCGTGCACGGCTGTGCACGTTGGTCGACTGACTCCTAACTCGGTCGACCGGTCCGGTCGACCGGCAGAAGCCAGAAAACAACTTTTAGGGATTGAAAAACTTGGCATTTTGATTTTGATAAAATCCCATAAAATCTCTAAAATTCTACAAAAATAGTTTCAGTATTATACTTTGATATACAAACTTGTGTGAAAAATTTTAACACAAATTTTAAACTTTTTGAACCATTTTTGTTTTATGGAAATTTTGCCGAAAACCAAAATCCGTATTTTTCAAAACTTGAATTTTTGAATTGAAAATTCGTTTTGTCCAAAACTCATCCAAATACAAAAACATGATATGAAACAACATTGAAGCATGTTGTATATGGATATAATCCAATATACATATAAAGATATATATATATATATATCATTATTTTTGATATTAAATCCGAAATATGTTTTGTTGAAACACAAAACTCCAAACACATGAATAGGCATATCAAAATAAGTTTGTCTAAGATATGAAGCATACATGTATATAGAACAAATCTAATATACATTAAACCATGTAAACTTGTATTGATACTATCTATTTATGAAAACCAAGATCGGTTAAACCAAACACCGAAAACCAATAAACAGGAAAATTTAAACAAGTGTGTGTTGTGAACTTGAGCATATCACACTATCTAGTCTTTACAAATGGATCTAAAACATAAAACTAAACTATATACCGAAGTCTACTTGACGAACTCCGTCTTCAAGCCGACTCGATCCAAACTGTGATCCACCGAGCTTGACTCCAATGAGTGCTAGATAGGACTTTGTTGCTTGGGCTCTTGAATCACCATGTGAGAAGCTCCAAAACACCTTTGTTGAAGCTAATCACCTACTAATATCTTGGTTAAATATCTGAAACTAAACATCACAAGATTATTAGTAAACATAACTACATGAGTTAATCATCATCAAAACTAGAGTGGAAGGCCTCTGGGCCAACAGTTTTGTCGTGTAAAGCTAAGTTAAAGGAAGGACTTTCATTCAGTCTTCAACGTGAATAGTTCCTATGCATAAAAGTTATGATTGTCTATGATCCATCATGAGGCTACATCTTCAAAAAGTTAGAGCTTAGTGGGAGCACTTAGTAGAAAGTTAGCTATGCATTTTTACCATTAAGAAAATCCACTTTTACAAACCAACAAACCAATCTAAACAATTCTTAAAACAACACTTGTTTTCTTTTCAATTCTTTATTTGAAATAAAGAACTTTTTCTTTACTTTGAACAAGGAAGCCGCATCAAAACTTCCATCGCTCTCCCTCCTTGTGGATATAACCCGTATAGCCACTTTGCTAGTACGGAAGAATCGCAAAAGCAGTAACATCAACCATCACTCCTTTACTTAATTTTGTGCATGTCTTTTGCCGATCAAATTTTGGCGCCGTTGCCGGGGAGGGAACGGCTTTATTGTTCAACACTAAATATTCTTCTTTGTTTTTGTGTGTAGAAGAAGTACCAAGGAGCTAACTATAATGGGAAGCAAGAGTGGTGGTCAAAGACATTGCACGAGGAATTCATTTGCCCTCGGAAAATTCGTGTAAAAGCGAATTTTTCCGATTGAAGTACTACCAAAAGCTCTTCTGCAGGGTTGCCGAAAATCGCTCAAAAGTTGCTTTCTCAATTTTTTTTAGTTCACTTGTATGCTTCACCTTATACATTTGTAATAAACTCAACAGAAATCCATTTGTTGCTAAATTGAAAATTGGATTAGACTCTTGCATTTAGGGCACGTGTCTATTTCAATTCATTTCAATTTCTGTTGAAGAGTGCTGGAGAAAGGTACGTGTACATTCATATAGAATAGGATCAACATTTTGAGTGATTTATCACTTTGAGTGTTATCTTGTTGTGAATATACTGCACACTTGCACAATTGACATTAAGGGAAAAATCTCAAATAAACAAGATAAGGTGGGGATTTCATCACCTTTCCTTAGTCCCAAAACCATCTCCAACTGCACTCAAACAACCCAAGCCTTAACTAAAAATTGATAGACGTTGGCCCTAGGGACATCTCAGACTCACTAAGAGATTAACTGAGGGTGAAAATTGTAAGAACTATACTCCTAAAAAATCGGTGTCTAAGGAAAGAGGTTGAGAGGTTAAGCCTCGAAAGCTCCGTGGTTTGGCGTAATTAAGGCCTGTGGCTCACGCCCGGATACCTCCCACCGAGTTTTGCTCTTTCCTGACTGATTAGCTTGTAGTCGAGTTCCTGTAACAACCTCCCCCAGAGAATTGACCAGTTAGGAGTCGTCTAGGTCCAGGTACCTTAGACTAAGGCTTGGTGATTGTTTCTCTTTCTTTTATTTGTTTTTTTATTCTTCTCGATTGTTTATTGTCTATACGTTATTTGTGGTGTGCTATATGTAAGAGTGGATGAGAGATCCTGTAACCTCCAAACTAACCAGAAACACTTCTCTACCCCTGCATTCAGAACTGGTGATGGCATCGCTACAGGACATATTTTACCCAATCAAATCTCACTCCCATCTTGTATAAAACTTCCTGAAGCGAATGGTAATAACTTCGAGTTAAAATCCCAATTCATCAACACTCTTCCAAAATTTCATGGTTTAGAATCGGAGGATGCGTACTTCTTTGTTAGGGAATTTGAAGAAGTATGCCTTATGATGCGCATTCCCCAGCTAGGAGACGATGCCGTTAGGTTATGTTTCATTCCCTTCTCCCTAAAGGACCTAACTAAAAAATAGTTGTACAGTTTGGCTGTAGATTCAGTTACAACGTGGGATTTCGTCAAGGCCTTCTTGAAGAAATTTTACCCAATCCATAAGACTGCCCTCATCAGAAAGAATATCATGCAGTATAGGCAAGAACAGAGAGAACCATTTTGGAGATACTTTGAATGATTCAAAGATCTCCTAACTCAGTGCCCTCATCACGGTGTAGAGAAATGGCGTCAGTGCCAGATTCTCTATGATGGTTTGGATTATCAAACGAAAACCCTGTTAGAAACCATGTGTCAGGGAGGGTTCTTGCAAAAGGATGAAAATCAGGGTTTGAATTTGTTTGAGGATCTAGCGGAGAAAACCCTGCAATGGAAGTTAGCTTCAGAAAAACTAAGAAATTCACAGTCTATAGCTTTGAAAGGAGGGCTCCTATCCTTAAAATCATCCATACCTGCTGAAGCTAAGATCGTGACTCTGATGAGGAGAATAGAGGCTCTAGAAATAAAAGAGCAAGCCAATGTAACCAAAATCAACCCACCACCAATTCACAATACGGGTTGTTCATACTGTCAGGCACCGAACCATGTTTTTAAAGAGTGTCCTATCTTCCAGACTCAGCAAGTACTGCTGGAACACATGAATGCGGCCTACTGATGGCCGCAACACAATTCGTACTCGCAAACTTACAATCTTAGTTGGAGAAATCACCCAAATTTCTCTTGGGCCCAGAACAATCCTCCCAGGCCCAATTTCTCAAACAATCTCCACCATCCCAATCATCAAACAAATTTTTCCAGTCAAGCTCCATCTTCCTCCTTCCAAAGTTCACCAATGGAAAAGAAATTCAGTAAATTGGAAGAGAGTATGGAAGCTTTTATGAAGTCCTAAGTCGCCTTCATGCAAAATCAAGGACAAATATTGAGTAACCATTCACAGGCTATATCGAGATTGGAAATGCAGATGAGTCAATTAACTAACTCTCTAAGTGAAAGACCAAAGGGTACTTTACCTAGTCAACCACTAGTTAACCCTAAGAACTCTAAACAAGCGTATGAAATTCAAGATCCTCAGATCAACTAGTGCAATGTTGTTCATACTCCTTGATCAGGAAAGAAGGTGGACAACCAGGTCTACCAGTAGAAAATCCCACTCACATTGATCCTGCTCTCACCTCCATATCTGCTAGCTCCTCCCAATCTGCTCCTCGAACGTCTGACAAGGACACAGCTGTTGATGAAGTTCACAAGCCCATAGCACCCTTTCCTAACAGGCTTAGGAACAATAATAAGAACATGCACATGGAAAAAATACTTGAGATATTTAATCAGGTCAAACTGAATGTGCCTCTTCTTGACGCTATCCAACAAGTCCCAGCCTTTGTCAAATTTCTTAAGGATATGTGTACGAAGAAGAGAATGATGAATGTGCCTAAGAAAGTATTCTTGGCAAAAAACATAAGTGAAATTCTGTCTGGTCCTATTCTGATGAAATACAAAGATCCCGAATGTCCTACAATTTCATGCACAATAGGACAAACAGAAATTAGCAGAGCACTCCTTGACCTGGAGCAAGTATCAACTTGCTACCTCTCTCAGTATACTAACAACTTGGGTTAGGCGAGCTGAGTCCAACTCGAGTCACCATTCAGTTAGCAGACCGATCTGTGAAAATCCCCAAGGGAGAAATCACAGATGTCCTTATCCGGGTTGGGGATTTTATCTACCCCGTTAACTTCATTGTGTCTAACGGCTAGTTACCAATTGGGCTGCCGGTCGACCGGGCCGGTCGACCGACAGCCGCCAGCAGCCCCAACAGCTAGTTTTCTGAGTTTTGTTGATTGGATTTGATTGAGACATTTTAGTCAGCTATTTCTGAAACTTTGGGGGCTATTTCCTGACCTATTAAACTAGTTATAATGATGATTAGATCTCCTCTAATCCCTAGAAATAGATGGCATTGGTCACTTGTTAAAATCAAGAAAAATACCCATTGTTTTGTGTTTCAAAAAGAGAAGAAAAGTTTTTCAAAGCTCTCAATTCTAAAGTGCATTCTTGTCAAAGTTTTTCAGTTGTTTTAAAGCTTATTCCTTACTCTTTTCAACTGAATTTTCTCACTACACTTCTTGAGCCAAAAATCATTCCATTCTATAAGGAGTTGTAAGAGAGAAGTTTGTGGTCTTTTTGGTCACCTTATTACTTGTTGTTCTTTGTGTTGAGATCCCTCTTGTGAAGAGGATTGGATTGGTGGGAGTTCGGTACTCCGGTCTTCGTAGACCTCTTATAATTTCCTCGGTGGATATAGTGGAAACCCTTCACGGTGGTGAAGGCGGGGACGTAGAGCGGTGGCTCGAACCTCGAAACAAATCCCTTGTGTTTGCGATTGATTTCCTTATTGCCTTTTTATTGCTTTACATTTCTATCTTGTGATATCTCTTGTGTGCACCTCATTATTGCTTCCATTTTATTACTTGCATTTTTCGGTCTTTACTTATCACAACAAGAAAGCAATTGCGCGCCTCAACTCATAATCTAGAGGAATCAAAATGGAGAAGTTCTAGAGCCCTTCACAGGGAATTCGGCTTCAATTTCTTGTTTTGAGTGACCGTTTGCATCATACTTTCATACTAAGTTTAAAAAGATCTTAAGATTAGCATTAACACCTATTCACCCCCCTCTAGGTGTTTTTCAATTGGTATCAGAGCTTTGGTCTCTAGGCTCTTGGCTTAACACCTTAGAGAGATCCTATATTGCTAATAACTATATTCATTTTTCATCCTCATACACTTAGTAAAAATGGCCGAAGGAATTAAGACCCCACTCAAGTTTAATGGCCTTAACTTTTCCATATGGAAGGTTAAGATGACCGTGTTTTTGCAATCCTTAGGAAGCCGGGTTGCAAAGGCGGTGACCAAACCATTTAGTGCACCCCTTGGTGATGAAGACACTTGGTCCGATATTGCCACGAAGGAGTTTAATGCTAATGCTCGGCACACTATGCCTTGCTTCAAGCTCTTAATAACGATGATATTTCTAGATTCATTCATTGCAAATCCGCACATGAGATTTGGACTCACTTACTTGTCACTCATGAGGGGACTTCACAAGTAAAGAGGGCAAAAATCGACCTTCTTCGTTCCCAATATGAAAATTTTTCTATGCAAGAGAATGAAACCATAGATGATATGGTTACTAAGTTTACAAAGATTACTAATGGACTTTCTTCTTTAGGTGACGGCATTGACAACGACCAAAAAGTGAGGAAGATCATCCGTGCACTCCCTCCATCTTGGGAAGTCAAAGCCACTACCTTGAAGGAGCTCAATGACAAGGAAGAAATGGAGCTTATAGGTCTCATTGGGAATCTCAAGACCCATGAGATAGAAAGAAAAGCAAGAGAAGAGATGGCTCCTCCCAAGAAGAAAGCTATTGCCTTCAAGAGTTCTTCCACCTACTCCGAAGACGATGATGAAGAAGAGGATGATGAGGATCTTTCTCTTCTTGTAAAGAATGTTCGGAGAATGTACAACAAGGTAAAGTTCCAAAATAGAAGGAGATGGCAAGGTAAAGAAGAGAAGAAAATCATTTGCTTCAATTGCGGGAAGACGGGTCACATTGTTGTGGAATGTCCGGATAAAGCCAAGCCCTCCAACTCCAAGAAGCCATATAAAAAGAAAGCTTTAAAGGCTACTTGGGATTCGGAGAATGAATCCGATGAGGAAGTCGACACCGCCAACATGTGCTTCATGGCAAATGAAAGCACAAGCAAGGTAACTCCCGATACTTCCATTGATTGTGATCTATCTATGGATGAACTAGGAGAAGCTTTTGAAGAACTATCTCATAACTATGATTTTCTCAAAAAGAAATACTTGAAAATGAAAAAGAAAAATGAATCACTCAACCACAAAGTTTTCTCTCTTACAAAAGAAAAAGATGAATTGTTTTCAACTCTTGTTTCTACACAAAAGGATTTTGATAACTATAAAATTTCTTGCAAAGGTAAAATTCCACAAATTGATGGAAATGAAATTTCCATGCTAAAAGAGAAAATTGATTTATTAGGAATTGTTTTGAAGAAATGTGAATTTGATAAAAATAGACTAGATGTGATTGGTTGCTAATGTTGCATATTTATGTCACATTTCCATACTTATTTTAGAATAAAAGACTGCATTGTCCTAATTATTTGTTTAATTTATTTGCAGGCCCAATCCTTAAGGAGATGAAGAGAAATGAGCCCAAAAGCCCACCAGAATTCTGAATTAAATCAGAATTAATTCGCACACCAAAATCAGGGCAAAATCAAGAGGTTGAAACCGGTTGAGAAGAATCCTCTCAGAATCGATCGGTTAAAGCCAAGAATCCAAGGTCATTTCGTCAGAATCTGGGGCTCAAAGAAGAAACCAACAAAGGATAAAGACAGAAACAACTCCCAGGATGACCCACCAACAGGGTGTGGCCATCTGGCCACACCCTGGCCGCGGAAACGCGGCTTGGGCCGCGTTTCCGCGGCTTTGTTGGGGAGTTAGGGGGAGCGTTTGCTCCCCGACCTCCCCGGGATCATGGTAGTTAGGGTTTTGCCTATAAAAGGCCTGTACTTGCGCTGAAAATCGGACGCCAATGCAGATTAGGATTTAGCCTAGTTTTAATTCTTTATAGTTTAGGTTTTTCTTTTCTTTTTATGTAATTTGTATGTAACTTAGGGTAGAAGAAGATTCATGTAAGTAAGAGAGAGGGGCTGATGTTGAGAGTGACACCGACGATGTACCCTACTCCTTTCTTCCATTGTCTCTGCAATTAATAAAGTAAAAGTTCTTTTTATGTTTGTGTTTTCTTTTGTTTCGTCTTCCTCTACTACTTTACCTTGGTTGTTGTTGTTGAGTGTACAAGTGAATTTCAAAGCAAGTATAACTAAGCTACGTGAGAGCCAGCGATAGTTCATGAAGACGTTCTCCTCTTCCAAGAACCGCATCACTTCGTTCTTGCTAGGCTTGACGATATAATGTGCAAGGGGACTGAGCTCGAGCTTATGATCTATGCGTTGAACGCCTCCGAAGCAAAGGTAGAACATGCAACGGTTTCCAGGTAAGTCATCACTCAACCTCGGTAAGTATTTCTTCACTTTTCTTTACTTCTTTTCTTTTCTTTCTTAGTTTAGATCACCAACCACTTCTTCCAAATCGTTTTCATTCTTCTTTCAACTCCATTTGTACATAGTCGTTTTTCTTGTTTTCTGATTTGTCCACCTTCTTTATCTCTCGCTTTCTTCTTAACTTTAACCTTTAACTTTCTTTTTCTTTTTCTTAACTTTAAAAACAGAGACGAACTATCGTTTGGTTTTCAATAAGATTTCAATAAAGAACCGTAAAGCTTCCATCGCAAACCCTCCTTGTGGATCACGACCCGCATAGCCACTTGCTAAAGCGGAAGAATTGAGCACTTGCACATATTCTTTCTTAAGTTCTATAATCTCGTATTTTGTGTGCAGGTTTTGCATCAATCAAATTTTGGCGCCGTTGCCGGGGAGGGTAAAATAGTTTTATTAAAATCTAAATTTTTATTGAAAATTTTTTAGAACTAAACGAATTTTCTTCTCTGTTGCAGGTTACAGGGCAAGCAAAGCAGGAAAATAAGTTTGCAGTGACATACAAGTGGTATTGGGCCTCTGCTCTAGAAAGCAGAGACCCATTGCCCTCTGAATTGCCGCGTTTCCACGGCAAAAGTCGCAGATCCGCGGCAATAAAGAGCTGACTACTAACAGGTTTTTGCAGGGCTGCTAGCTTTGCAAATTCTAGTTTGCTGCAATTATTTATTTCTTATATGCCATCACAAAAACCTGCTAATAATCAACAGTAAAAAGTTTGTTGCAAAAGTTAAAAATTGATTAAACGTTTGCATTTTAGGCACGTGTCTTTTCAATTCATTTACTTTTACTGTTGAAGAGTGCTGGAGCAAGGTACGTATACATTGCATTTAGAATAGGAATCATCTCTTGCTTGATTTTCATGCTTTGAGTGAATCTTATTTACATATCTTGTACACTTGCACTAATTGATTTTAAGGGCACCAACCCAATAACAAGATAAGGTGGGGATTTAATCACCCTTCCTTAGCCCAAAAATCAGAATCCAAGCACTCACTAACCCAAGCCTAACTTAAAATGAGTAGACGTTAGCCCTAGGGACATCTCGGACTCAATTAGGAGATTATCCTAAGGGGAAAGGTGTTGGAACTTGACTCCTGCAAAATCAGTGTCTAGGAAAGGGATTGAGGGCCGAAAGCCCGAAGGTTGGTGGTTATTTAATTAAGGAACGTCTTTGATGGAAAACCTCCCACCAACCTTGCCCTGACCTGGTTGATTAGCTTGTGGTTAAAGTCTACATTAGACCTCCCGTGGACAGTCTAACCAGTTAGGAGTCGTCTAGGTCCTAAGTCTACCCTAACTTAGGCTAGAATTTTTTTCTTTTTGTTTGTTTATTTGTTTGTTTTTCTTTGTTTGTATTCTATTGTGTGATATGGACCATAATAATAATTTTTTCAACTACAATAATAATCCATATTACACACCGACTTCATTTTCAGATATTACCAACCCGGCATATCATAACTTTGACCAACACAGTGTGCCAGATTGGTCTTATCCGAATCAATATGACCCATACCCCCCATCTAATAACTATAATTTCCATAATGATTTCAACTCTTCACCGAGTCAGTGGGGATTCACCTCCCCGAGCATAATTTTCAACCAACTTGTCCTCCTTCTCCACCTAGTCCATAATATTTTCAAGAGTCATACTCAGTTCCACCCGTCCAAAATAGGAAACCATCAATTTTGGAAATGAGTATGCGTGAGTCCAAACACAAATCCAAAAATCTGATGGACTCACAATTTCACTACCACTTCCAAGACAATTCTTCATCTTTTCATCAAAACAATGAACCTATCAACTATGAAAAGATGCTTGAATCCATGACTCAGGCTCAAAACACTCGTAATCGTGACATAGATATGATGGTCGAATCTCTACGTTCTCACCGTTGGACCAGTTCTGATGTCACTAACCATTCTGTTAGAGCCAAAGAGTCATGTAGTTTTGGAAATCAAGATTCCATTTCAGAACAACCATTTGAACTTGCCCAAACTCCAAATTTTGAAAAAGATATTGACAGTTTAGCAAGTTTTCCTTTTCCTGAAATAGAACTTGAAAATGAATATGATCCTGAACCCCAACTTAGTGATTCAATTCTACTTCCTGATTCGATTATGACTCCGGTATCTTCACCTGATTTCGATCTTTTCCCGGAGTCAACACTGGATCCTGTACCAATTCATAATGAAATTGAATCACCCATCTTTGAGGATCATATTGAACTTGACCAATTATACACTTTTGAAGATCCTATTGACAAATTGGCAAGTTCTCAATTTTTTGATATTGAACTCAATGAGATATGTGACCCAGATTCTTAAATATGTGATCCAGTTCAACTTTCTGAATCAATACTGACTCCTGTTTTGTTACCGGACTTGAGTAATATGTTAGAGTCAGTTTTGATTCCCCCACCTATCATTTTTGAACTTGACTCACCAACATTAAGTCACATTCCTTGTTCGAAAATACATATGGACTAGAGTTTCAATTTCTTGACTTGGACCCACTTCCTGAACCTATTCCGACTCCTGAACCTTTACTTGACTTAAGTCAACTTCCTGAGTCGGTATTAGTTCTTGTCCTTCCTGAGTTCAAGTCAACCGTTCTATCATTTCATACTCCATTCTGGGACGAGGTGGTTGACAAATTTGACTCCGAAATTTGTTATGAAACTTGGAAATTAGATGGGGTCACATACTTAATAAAAATCCTTCATGGATAAATCTTTTTAATGGGTTATATTAAATATTTCTGGTGGGTTCCTTCGAGACCCAAGAAAAGTTGATTGGGCCGCGTTTCGTGGACCAATCAGACCACCACCGGAACCACCACCTTAAGGTAACATTCTCCTTCCCTTTCTTCTTTTTCATGCATCTATGCATTAATTCATACATTGAGGACAATGCATGAGATAGGTGTGGGGGAGGGTCTAACATAACTTTTCTTTTTCTTTAAAATAAAAAAATTAACATTTTTCTTTACTTTTAAAACTTTTTGAAAAATAGAAACAATATTTTGACTTATTTTTGTAAGAAATTAAGTTAATTTTAAGGAATAGGAAAATCCAAATTAGGATTTCTTATACTTGGTCAAAATAAGATTATTTGTTTGATTTTTAGGGTTAGGAAGAAAATTTGTCAAAGTAATTTGGTCTTGATCTTTACCTTGATGAAATATGCACACTTCATACACTTACACACTTAGGGTTCAAAAACAAAGATTCTTATGCCTTATATATAAAAAAAAAACAAGTCTAATTATTGATTAGCTAGGTGCTTTGGCCTAAGCAAGCCTTAGTATTTATGCGAAAGATGATTCGATAAGTTTGAAAAGAAAAATCCTCTGATTAAGCTGGGTATTTGTGCCTAATAAAGCATAAGTATTCACGCCTAAAAGATGTTCATATAATAAAATCCTTAGTTTTGTGGCCTGGTTTGCTCGAGTCCTTAAGTCCTTGGGGGTGTTTTCTCACCTGGTGCCCTAAGACCGTTTGGTTTGGGAGTCATCGATTAAAGGCTCGTTACATGGGCAGATTAGAAAGCCTAATAAAACTAAGGAATAATACCACAAAAATATATATATATATATAAATAAATAAGGCATAAGAGTTAGAGTTAATGAACCCTTAGTCAAAATTTCACATTCACAAGGTGCATATGACTTAGGGTAAAGCAATAGACTAGATGAGAAGCACAATTTGACTCCTTACTTTGATTGATAACAAATTTTTGAATAGAGACTAAGTTTAGGAATGAAAAATTCGGCTTTCCTATAACTTATAGATTGCTTAGATCTTACAATCATATTTCAAATATTTTTCTCTTTCAAAATGATTTTCGAAATACTAACTCTTTATTTCCCTTTCTTTATGGATTTTGTGGGTGTAATCCGCTGAAAACCCTCACGAGACAACACTCGTCCTCTAGGGGAAACCTAGAGGTTTAACGGCTTGTTGCACATGCTCAGTGCAATCGCGTGACCTGCGAAAGTGGTCTAATAATCCTTAGTATAGTTTAGTTGTTTTGCTTGAGGACGAGCAAAAGATAGGTATGGGGGTGTGATTGGTTGCTAATGTTGCATATTTGATGTCACATTTTCATACTTATTTTAGAATAAAAGCCTGCATTGTCCTAATTATTTGTTTAATTTATTTGCAGGCCCAATCCTTAAGGAGATGAAGAGAAATGAGCCCAAAAGCCCACCAGAATTCTGAATTAAATCAGAATTAATTCGCACACACAAAATCAGGGTAAAATCAAGAGGTTGAAACCGGTTGAGAAGAATCCTCTCAGAATCGATCGGTTAAAGCCAAGAATCCAAGGTCATTTCGTCAGAATCTGGGGCTCAAACGAAGAAACCAACAAAGGATAAAGGTAGAAACAACTCCCAGGATGACCCACCAATAGGGTGTGGCCATCTGGCCACACCCTGGCCGCGGAAACGCGGCTTGGGCCGCGTTTCCGCGGCTTTGTTGGGGAGTTAGGGGGAGCGTTTGCTCCCCCGACCTCCCCGGGATCATGGTGGTTAGAGTTTTGCCTATAAAAGGCCTGTACTTGTGCTGAAAATCGGACGCCAATGCAGATTGGGATTTAGCCTAGTTTTAATTCTTTATAGTTTAGGTTTTTCTTTTCTTTTATGTAATTTGTAGGTAACTTAGGGTAGAAGAAGATTCATGTAAGTAAGAGAGAGGGGCTGATGTTGAGAGTGACACCGACGATGTACCCTACTCCTTTCTTCCATTGTCTCTGCAATTAATAAAGGTAAAAGTTCTTTTTATGTTTGTATTTTCTTTTGTTTCGTCTTCCTCTTCTACTTTACCTTGGTTGTTGTTGTTGAGTGTACAAGTGAATTCCAAAGCAAGTATAACTAAGCTACGTGAGAGCCAGCGATAGTTCATGAAGACGTTCTCCTCTTCCAAGAACCGCATCACTTCGTTCTTGCTAGGCTTGACGATATAATGTGCAAGGGGACTGAGCTCGAGCTTATGATCTATGCGTTGAACGCCTCCGAAGCAAAGGTAGAACATGCAATGGTTTCCAGGTAAGTCATCACTCAACCTCGGTAAGTATTTCTTCACTTTTCTTTACTTCTTTTCTTTTCTTTCTTAGTTTAGATCACCAACCACTTCTTCCAAATCGTTTTCATTCTTCTTTCAACTCCATTTGTACATAGTTGTTTTTCTTGTTTTCTGATTTGTCCACCTTCTTCATCTCTCGCTTTCTTCTTAACTTTAACCTTTAACTTTCTTTTTCTTTTTCTTAACTTTAAAAACAGAGATGAACTGTCGTTTGGTTTTCAATAAGATTTCAATAAAGAACCGTAAAGCTTCCATCGCAAACCCTCCTTGTGGATCACGACCCGCATAACCACTTGCTATAGCGGAAGAATTAAGCACTTGCACATATTCTTTCTTAAGTTCTATAATCTCGTATTTTGTGTGCAGGTTTTGCATCAATCAAGAGGCTATGTTTCCTAAGAAACATGTCCCAAAAAAACCTTCACATGCTATTCATGCTCATGTTCATAAATCACAACCTTTACATCATGTCAAGCACCCTAAATATGCCCACACTCCATACACTCATCATGCATTCATGTATGGTAAAGTCTTTTCATGCACATATTGTGGCCATAAAGGTCATTTGGTTAAATTTTGCTATGATAGGATTAATGCATCGCATAAACATGTTTGGGTTCGGAATACTAACTTTCAAGGACCCAAGAAAGTTTGGGTACCAAAGTCAACAATTTGTTAAATGATGTAGGTACATTCCAAGGCCCAATGACGTAAAGGATTGTGGTATCTTGATAGTGGTTGCTCAAGGCACATGACTTGGGATATCAACAACTTCGCAACCCTATTAAGATACCATGAAGGTGGCACCGTCACCTTCAGAGATGACGCCAAAGGAAAGATCATTGGTATTGGTAATGTTAAACTTGGTACATCTCCTTTAATAGAAAATGTTGTTTTAGTTGATGGCCTCAAGCATAATCTCTTGAGTGTTAGTCAACTTTATGATAAAGGTTTTAATGTTATTTTGATGACCTAGCATGTAGTGTTATTGATAGACAATCCAATGCATGTATATTTTTCGGATTTTGTGAAAACAATGTATACATGATTGACATGTCTAATATGCTATGCAATGCTACTTGTTTGAAAGCCCTCGATGATGACTCTTGGTTGTGGCATAGAAGATTAGGCCATATTTCTTTTGACCATCTATCTAGATTAATCAACAAAGAAATGGTGAAAGGTATTCCTTACTTGAACTTTGAAAAGGACCGCATTTGCGATGCGTGCCAACTTGGGAAACAAACCAAATCCTCTTTTAAGTCAATCAAGGATATCATGACATCACGACCTTTGGAGTTGATCCATATGGATTTGTTTGGTCCTACACAAACCAAAATTCTAAGTGGGAATCGTTTTGCTTTCGTTTTAGTTGATGATTTCTCTCATTTTTCTTGGGTTTTCTTTTTAGAGCATAAAAATCAAGACTTTTCATATTTTCAAGCCTTTAAGAAAAGAGTTGAAAAGGAAAAAGATTCTTTTATTTTAAGAATAAGAAGTGATAGAGGTGGTGAATTCAATAACCAACCCTTTATCACTTTTTGTGAAGAACATGGAATTAAGCATGAACTATCTTGTCCTAGAACTCCACAACAAAATGGAGTCGTTGAGAGGAAAAATCGAACATTACAAGAGATGGCTAGGACAATGATAAATGAGTACGGTCTCCCTCATTATCTATGGGCCGAAGCCGTTAACACATCTTGCTACATATCAAATAGGGTTTTCTTATGCAAAAAGACTTCAAAAACATCTTTTGAGATCTATTTTTCTAGAAAGCCAAATGTTTCATATTTTAATGTTTTTGGTTGTAAATGTTTTGTTTTGAATACTAAAGATAATTTAGGTAAATTTGATGCAAAGTCTTATGAAGCAATTTTTATTGGTTACTCTAATACTAGTAAAGCTTATAGAGTTTTCAATAAGTCATCCTTGACTATTGAAGAATCTATACATGTAAAGTTTGAGGAATCTAATGTGTTTGTTAAGAATATTGTAGAAATAGATTCCCTAAATGAAGAATGGAGAGAACTACTTTGAAGGACTCACCTACTCTTGAAGAATGCCAAAGGATGATGAAGGAAATGAAGTTCAAGAAAATGAGGTTCAAGGAAATGAAATTCAAGAAGTTGAAGTGGAGACTACTCAACCACTTCCAAAAGATTGGAGATTCAATCCGCATCATCTCAAAGATCTTATTATAGGTGAAGTATCAAAAGGGGAACTACTCGTTCTAAACTTCATGATCTTTGTGGGCACTATGCTTTTATTTCTCACCTTGAACCAAAGAACATCCTCGAAGCCGAGGGCGACTTATATTGGTTGCTAGCCATGCAAGAGGAGCTCAATCAATTCAAGCGCAACCAAGTTTGGCATCTTGTTCTTAGGCCCCACGATAGACTAACAATTGGTACTAAGTGGATCTTTAAGAACAAGTTGGATGAGTCGGGAAATGTTGTTAGGAATAAAGCTAGGTTAGTGGCCCAAGGTTACACTCAAGTCGAAGGTATCGATTTTGAAGAAACCTTTGCACCCGTAGCACGGCTTGAAGCCATACGGATGACACTTGCATTTGCTTCTTATAAAGATTTTAAACTTTTTCAAATGGATGTAAAAGTGCTTTCTTAAATGGATTTATTGAAGAGGAGGTGTATGTTGAACAACCCTCTGGGTTTGTTGATCCTACACATCCGGATTTTGTTTTCAAACTTGACAAAGCTCTTTATGGTTTAAAACAAGCCCCTAGGGCTTGCTATGAAAGACTTTCTTCATTTCTAATTTCTAATGGTTTTAATAAAGGAAAAATAGATACTACTTCATTTACTAAACATGTTGAAAATGATATACTTATAATTCAAATATATGTTGATGATATCATATTTGGTTCTACTAATAAAAATCTTTGCAAAGCTTTTGAATCATGCATGAAGGAGGAATTTGAGATGTCTATGATGGGCGAGCTTAACTATTTCCTTGGTCTCCAAATCAAGCAAAGGAAAGATGGGATCTTCATCAATCAAGCAAAGTATACGAAAGAACTTATCAAGAGATTTGGGCTTGAAGGGGCTAAGACAAACAAAACTCCCATGGCTACCACCACAAAGCTTGATAAGGATGAATAAGGTACAAGTATAGACATTAAGCTTTATCGTAGCATAATTGGTAGCTTGTCGTATTTAACGGCTAGTAGGTCGGATATTATGTTTTGTGTATGTCTTTGTGCTCGATTTCAATCGTGTCCTAAAGAGTCCCATTTGATTGTGGTAAAACGCATTATTAGATACCTTAAAGGCACAATTGAAATGGGTTTGTGGTATCCGAAGACCAGACAATTTTCAATGACGAGTTTTTCGGTTGCCGACTATACGGGTTGTAGAGTGGATAGGAAGAGTACAAGTGGAACATGTCAATTTCTCGGTAATTGTCTTATTTCATGGTCTTCCAAGAAGCAAAATTCGGTAGCCCTCTCAACCGCCGAGGCGGAGTATGTTGTGGCGGGGGCTTGTTGTGCACAAATCCTTTGGATGAAACATACTCTCCTTGACTATGATTAGCATTTTGACCATATTAAAATATTTTGTGATAATACTAGTACTATTCATATGACTAAAAATGCAAATCAACATAGTAAGACTAAGCACATTGACATTCGGTATCACTTTCTTCGATATCATTATGAGAAAGGTGATATTGAAATTGAATATGTTTCTACCGATTTTCAACTTGCCGATATTTTTACAAAACCACTAGCTATGCTAGATTTTCCTTTATTTGTGGTGAATTAAATGTTTGTATTATGGAATCATAAATTTTTTTTTATTTACCATTTTTGATGTATGATAAAAAGGGGGAGAAAAAGTTAGCTTATTTTGAATTTTGAGTTTTGAGTTTTGAGTTTTGAATTTTGAGTTTTGAGTTTTGAACAGTTAGTTTTGAGCAATATGTTTTGATTGCCTATACCAAAGTTCTTAGTTTCTACTTTGCATGTTTATAGCCTTTCATAAATATAGCATGATTTGAGGGGGAGCTTCCAAGCTCCTTTCCTATGTTTTTGTTAAATAACTCATATGTTTTGTCATCATCAAAAAGGGGGAGATTGTTGGCCCAAGGTTACAATACCCGGTTTTTGAGTTTTGATGATTACAAAACATATATAGTTATTTGTACTAATCATATTTTAGTGTTTAAGTGTGTTTCAGGTTCTAAAGATTCAAGAAGTGTTCTTCCCTAAAGGAAGGTATTGTTGACTCAAGTTGGTTCATTTCGGGTTCAAGGAATCAAGCTAACATCGCATATGGAGAAGCCCATTTGACGACCTTGTAGTCACCTAGAACCTTTGTAAGAATTAGTTTGTTAAAGAATGAGGTTATGATAAGTTGGCTCAAGAAAAAACACACACACTTCCATTTTTCAAAATACGGTTTTTGTTTTGGTTAATTGATTTAGGTGCATGTCTTGTTTAATATACATGACTCAAAATATTTTATATTTTTACATCTTGTTTATATCATGTATACCAACCCTTATAGCATGCTACTTAATCTAGCCTTACAAAATTATTTTGAAAATTTTTCAAAGTTCAAAATTTTTCCTATAAAAATCTGTTTCAGGCCCAACGGTCGACCGGGCGGTCGACCGGATCCATTCCAGGCCTGATCGGTCGACCGCACCGGTCGACCGGGCCTTGTGGTCTTGGCGTGCACTCTTGTGCACGTCTGCCGGTCGACCGGACCGGTCGACCGACTGGAAGACCCTTGCTCTCGGGTTTTGTCGGTCGACCGGGCCAGTCGACCGACAGAACAAAGACTCGTTTTTTGTTTGAGCGTCGGTCGACCGTGTCTAACGGCTAGTTGCCAATTGGGCTGCCGGTCGACCGGGCTAGTCGACCGACAGCCGCCAGCAGCCCTAACGGCTAGTTTTCTGAGTTTTGTTGATTAGATTTGATTGAGACATTTTAGTCAGCTATTTCTGAAACTTTGGAGGCTATTTCCTGACCTATTAAACTAGTTATAATGATGATTAGATCTCCTCTAATCCCTATAAATAGATGGCATTGGTCACTTGTTAAAATCAAGAAAAATACCCATTGTTTTGTGTTTCAAAAAGAGAAGAAAAGTTTTTCAAAGTTCTCAATTCTAAAGTACATTCTTGTCAAAGTTTTTCAGTTGTTTTAAAGCTTATTCCTTACTCTTTTCAACTGAATTTTCTCACTACACTTCTTGAGCCAAAAATCATTCCATTCTATAAGGAGTTGTAAGAGAGAAATTTGTGGTCTTTTTGATCACCTTGTTACTTGTTGTTCTTTGTGTTGAGATCCCTCTTGTGAAGAGGATTGGATTGGTGGGAGTTCGGTACTCCGGTCTTCGGTAGACCTCTTGTAATTTCCTCGGTGGATATAGTGGAAACCCTTCACGGTGGTGAAGGCGGGGACGTAGAGCGGTGGCTCGAACATCGAAACAAATCCCTTGTGTTTGCGATTGATTTCCTTATTGCCTTTTTATTGCTTTACATTTCTATCTTGTGATATCTCTTGTGTGCACCTCATTATTGCTTCCATTTCATTACTTGTATTTTTCGGTCTTTACTCATCACAATAAGAAAGCAATTACGCGCCTCAACTCATAATCTAGAGGAATCAAAGAGGAGAAGTTTTAGAGCCCTTCAGGGGGAATTCGGCTTCAATTTCTTATTTTGAGTGACCGTTTGCATCATACTTTCATCCTAAGTTTAAAAAGATCTTAATATTAGCATTAACACCTATTCACCCCCCCTCTAGGTGTTTTTCATATATACATATACATATATAAATATATATATATATATATATATAATATATATATATATATATATATATATATATATATATATATATATATAAATCTTGATTTCGTGGCCTACTCTACTTGCATATTTGACCTGAGGGGTGGTTTTCCACCTGGTGCCCTAAAACCATCTGGTTTGAAAGTCATCGATTTGATATGTGTTACATAAGTAAAGTAGAAAGCCTAAAGAAACTAATAATAAACATCTAGACAAACATTAATAAAATTAAATGACATTTAAAGTTGAGTTGAGAAATCCCAAGCACATCACACTTACACATTATGCATATCTATCTAAAGCAAAATAACATAATTAGTTAGAAGTACAATATCCTTTCTAAATTCAAAGAAAAATCATAATTTCTTCTTTTATGAAGACTAAAGTATAGGAGGACTTATGAGGGTTAAACCTAATTCTTATATCATTCGGTCATTTTTACTTAGATGATTGAAAGTTCTTTTTCTTGAAAGAGGTTTGCTGACAACTAACATTTTTCTTCATTTATTAGATTTTGTGGGTGCAATCCGCTGAAAACCCTCAGGAGACAACACTCCTCCTCTGGGGGAAACTTAGATGTTTAAAGGCTTGTTGCACATGCTCAGTGCAATCGCGTCACATGCGAAAGTGGTGTAATAATTCTCCTGTTTTTGTTTTGCTCGGGACGAGAAAAAAGATAAGTGTGGGAATGTGATTAGTCTCTAATATTGCATAATTTTTACCACATTTGCACATTTATTTTATATAAAATACTTATAATAATGATTTGCTTGTGTGATCCTAGGTCCATGGTGTGCAATGAATAAGAAGACCCTAAATCACTATTTAATTGGTAATTAAAGACCTACAAAGTAGCCGTTGACCTTAGGAGGAGATTCTATCAGACCTGGGGGCTCAAATCTGAAATCTGAAATATACAACTGATAGGGGACCGACCGACCAAACACAGCAGGCGGCGCTGCGCGCGCCGCCCTAGTACAGTCGCGAAAACGCGGCTCTGGCCACGTTTTCGAACTTGCGCGGTTGCGCCAGCGCCAGCGCTTTGGCCAGGGTTTGTCGCCCGACCCCCTTTCCTCTGGTGCCTATAAATTCCCCTTGGGGTTCTTCAATAGAGATATCCAGAGTTTAGAGTTTTGTTGTTACTTTGTTTTTAGGAGTTGTAGTTGTTTTATGTTTTCTTCTTTCTCTAGTTTAGTTTAGCCATTAGAGTGAAAGAGAGTGTGTACAAGTTGTATTTGAAGGTGACAAGCTTATACAAGTAATACTTCTCTTTCTTCTTTCCATTACTTGGTGTTTTCATTTGCTCTTTACTTGTTTTAGTGTAATACTCCTTCTCTTTACCTCTTCTCTCTTGTTATTTCTTTCCTACTCATGTCTAATAACTCTTTTGTTGCATGGCTAACTAACTACTAACCCACTAATCTCTAACAACTTGATTGATAACTCAAATGAGTCAATAGTGTCAAACAAGCCTTGTGCAAACGAGAGCTATGATATCTTAAGACGAAAGTTCTAACTCTAACTTATCTACAAGTATTAGCTCTCTTATATTTCATGCTTAACGGGGTTTTGATGATCTATAAATTGTAAACTTTGCTTGTCTTTTAAAGTAGAGATATTCCTATTAATCTTTGCCGATACCATTTGTGCACTTGTTTCTTCCCTTATTCTCGCCTTCGATTGGATCTTGATAAGGGAATGTTAAAGTTTTGCCATGGTAAAGCTAAGTTAAAGGAAGGACTTTCGTTCGGTCTCCAACGTGAATAGTTCCTATGCATAAAAGTTATGCTTGCCTATGATCCATCGTGAGGCTACATCTTTAAGAAGTTAGAGATTAGTGGGAGCACTTAGTAGAAAATTAGCCATGCATTTTTACCATTAAGAAAATTCACTTTTACAAACCAACAAACCAATCCAAACAATTCTTGAAACAATACTTGTTTTCTTTTCAATTCTTTATTTAAAACAAAGAACCTTTTCTTTACTTTGAACAAGGAAGCCGCATCAAAGCTTCTATCGCTCTCCCTCCTTGTGGATATGACCCGTATAGCTACTTTGCTAGTACGAAAGAATTGCAAAAGCAGTAATATCAACTATCACTCTTTTACTTAATTTTGTGCATGCTTTTTGCTGATCAAGACCCAATTACAATACCTACTCCAAGACATACAACCCGGGATGGAGGAACCATCCAAATTTTTCATGAAGTCAATCTGGTCCTGAGCAACTAAGGCAACAACTTCCACACCAATACCCTGCTCAGTCTCATTAACCCATTTCCATTAGTGTCAACCGAATTTTCAATCGAATTACCAATATAACTTCCAACCCACCTACCAACAACAACAGAATCATCCTGATAAGAAAATGTCAGATTTGGAAAGAATGATTGAAACATTGTCCAAAACCTAGGCCTCAATAATGAATAACCACAACCAAGCTATTAATAGGTTAGAGGTTCAAATAGATCAATTGGCTAACTTACTAAATGAAAGACAAAAGGGAATACTGCCTAGTCAGCCTTTGCCTAATCCTAAGAACCCTTTTCTATTCATGAAGCTGAAGACATAATTCTGAAACAATGCAACACTTCATATCTTGAGATCCAGAAAACAAATTAATAATCAGGTTTCTAGTCATCCCATTTCCAATAAATCAGTGTCAAATCTCCTGTGACTGTACCACAAACTCCAATTGAACCATCTTCAAGTTTACAACCATCAACCTCCAAGTCCAATGATAAAAACAAAATAGATGAGCAACCTTACAAGCCTATTGTACCATTTCTTAATAGGCTAGCAAACAACAAGATTAATGCTCAAATGGAGAAGATTATGAAAATGTTCAATCAAGTTCAGATCAATGTGCCTCTTCTTGATGCCATACAACAAGTCCCTTCATATGCAAAATTTTTAAAAGATATGTGCACCAAGAAAAGAAAAACAAATGTCCCCAAGAAGGACTTCCTTGCATCTAACATAAGTGAGCTGTTAACCGGCCCATTCCTGTAAAATACAAAGACCCACCTGGGAGTCCAACCATTTCATGTATCATAGGACAGACTATAATAAACCGGGCACTACTTAATCTAGGAGCCAGAATCAATTTGATTCCCTTTTCTGTGTATAAGCAACTCGGGTTGGGCGACCTCCGTCCAACTAGAGTTACTATACAATTGGCTGATCGATCTGTAAAGATTCCAAAGGGGATTACAGATGTCCTCATACAGGTCAGGAATTCATTTACCTGGTGGATTCCATCGCTCTGGAGACATAACCCGTGCAAATTCTGAAAGCTCAAACCCCGGTCATTCTAGGACGACCCTTCCTAGCCATTGCAGATGCCATCATAAACTGTAGGAATGGGTCTATGCGTCTGACTTTCGGTGATATGATGAAAGAGGTAAATGTTTTCCACCTGGAAAAATAACCTCGAGACTTGGATGATCAGTCTTTCAAAGTGAACTTGATTGAAGGATTGACAAGTGAACACGAAGAGGAGATGGAATATGAGTCTGAAAATGAATTCGATTTGGAGTCAGATTGCTTCAATCTTGATCAAATCATCGAATCCATAGTGGAGTGGGCAACAAATGCAACCCTATCATTCCCTTACAAGAAGAACAACCATCGATAGATCATATCCCCTCTTCAGAGCTGAAAGTTCTTCCTAGTCATCTCAAGTATCAATACTTGGGTGAAAAGGAAGCTTTCCCCTTAATAATAGCGTCTCATCTTACAGAACAACAAGAAGAGGATCTTCTTGCGGTGTTAAGGGAAAATTGAGAGGCCATTGGTTGGACCATGGCTGATATAAAGGGGATCAATCCAGCCATTGTACAACAACGGATTTACCTAACAGAAGAGACAAAGCCAAAATGTGATTCACAGCGTTGACTGAACCCAATCATGCAAGAGGCTGTCCGTGCTGAAATTGTGAAGTTACTAGACAATGAAATCATTTATCCCATATCCGGTAGCCAATGGATTAGTTCAGTCCACGCTATGCCAAAGAAGGCAGGCTTTACTGTGGTAGAAAGAGACAAGAAGGAATTAGTACAAACTCGTCTTCCAATGAAAATTAGAGTCTGTATTGATTATCAAAAACTAAACGCTGCCACAAGTAAAGACCACTTCCCTTTTCCATTCATAAACCAGATGCTCGAGAGATTGGCTGGATACGAGTATTATTGTTTCCTGGTTGGATATTCAGGATACAATCAAATTCTAATTGCTCCCGAGGATCAAGAAAAAACAACTTTCACCTGTCCCTTTGGAACGTTTGCATACAGACGAATGCCCTTTGGTTTATGCAACGCTCCTGCAACGTTCCAACATTGCATGCTTAGTCTCTTTTCGGACATGGTGAAAAAATTTCTCGAAATTTTTATGGATGATTTCTCTATAAACGATGATTCCTTTGACTAGTGCGTGCATCATCTGAAGCCGATTTTACAAAGATGCATGGAGAAAAACTTGACACTCAACTGGGAGAAGTGTCATTTCATGATTAAGCAAGGAAATGTCCCGGGGCATGAAATTTCAAGCAGAGGGATTGAGGTTGATAGATCTAAGGTGGAAGTGATAGCAAAGCTCTCTGAACCAAAAAGCCTAAAAGACATTAGATCATTCCTGGGGCACACTGGCTTCTACAGAAGATTTATTAAAGAGTTTAGCAAAATTGTTAGACCTTTAACTAATCTGTTAGGAAAAGATGTGCCCTTCAATTTTGATAAAGAATGTCTACAAGCTTAGGAGGAGCTAAAATAAAGACTTATATTGGCGCCAACAATCTCAGTGCCTGATTGGACTAGACCTTTCAAAATCATGTGTGACGCCTCCGATTATGCCATAGGCATTGTTCTAAGACAGCGTATTGATAATAAGAAACATGTGATTTATTATGCTAGTAGGAGTAGGACGCTCAACGAGGCCCAACACAATTACACAACGACTGAAAAGGAATTTTTGGCAGTTGTGTTTGCGTTGGAGAAATTTCGCCAGTACCTACTTGGGTTTAGGACAACGATTTACACTGATCACTCTGCCCTTAGATACTTAATGCAAAAGAAGGATGCAAAAGCTAGGCTTATTTGTTGGATACTCCTTTTGCAAGAATTTGACTTAGAAATAAAGGATAAAAAGGGCATTGAGAATGTGGTGGTTGATCACCTTTCGAGGATTCCCAATCAACCAACTAAGATGATACCGATCAATGAAGATTTTCCTGACGAACACATCTCCACGATGTGTAAAGAGCCCTGGTACGCAGATATTGCAAACTAGCTTGCAACTGGGCGAACACCTTCAAATTGATCAAATCAGGACAAGCACCGCTTTTTGACACAGATACGATTTTTCTTTTGGGATGAACCATATCTATTCAAATATTGCCCTGACTAGATCATTAGATGGTGCCTTCTTGAGGATGAACATCAAAGCGTTTTGATATTTTGTCACGAGTTAGCTTGTGGCGGACACTTTGGTCCACGAAAGACTGCCGAGAAAGTCCTTTAGAGTGGTCTCTACTAGCCCACTCTCTTCAAGGACGCTCATACTTTTTACAAACTCTGTGCCAAATGTCAAATGACGGGTAGAATTACATGCAAAGACATGATCTCCCTTGCACCAATCTTGAAAGTAGAAATTTTTCACTTGTGGGGCATTAATTCCATGAGACCCTTTATTATGTTTTACGGCAACCAATTCATTTTAGTAGCTGTAGACTATGTCTCAAAGTGGACTGAAGCTATTATAATCAGAACAAATGACAACCAAGTTGTCATAAAATTCTTTAGAGAAAACATCATTTCACGCTTCGGAGCCCCCGTGCGATAATCAGTGATAACGGGAGTCATTTCTGCAACCAGGCTTTTGAAGCCCTAATGCGAAAATACTCCATTTCTCATAAATAGTCTACGACTTACCACCCTCAGATAAATGGGCAAGTGGAAGTTACAAATTGACAAATAAAACTCATATTGGAGAAAACTGTAGGACATAATCGTAAGGACTGGTCCATCAAACTTGTTAATGCTTTATGTGCTTATCGAACCGCCTACAAGACTGTCCTCGGTATGTCTCCATATCGAGTTATATTTGGAAAACCATGCCATTTGCCCGTGGAGCTTGAACACCGTGTGTTGTGGGCAATTAAACAGCTAAATTTTGACCTAAAGAAAGCCGGTGACTTGAGGAAGTTGCAGATTTCTGAGCTGGAAGAGATACGAAATTAGGATTACAATAATGCTCGGATTTTTAAACACAGAAAGAAACTCTCCCATGACAAATCCATTAATCGGAAGAATTTTGTCCCCGAACAAAAAATCTGTGCACAACTCCAGACTCCACCTTTTTCCTGGTAAACTAAAAACCAGGTGGTCAGGACCATATCTTGTACACTCCTTTTTCCCTTATGGTGCTATTGAGATTTCAGATCCCAATAATGATAGCATTTTCAAAGTCAATGGCCAAAGATTAAAACCATTCTACACCATAGAGCCAGAGTCACACGAGATTCTTTAACTGGGTCTTTGCGACCCAGTCTACATGTGACCAGACCCTTCTTTCAATTTCCCCGGGTATTCATCGTAAATCTTTTTGGACCAACCTTGTAAATAAAAACAATATATATAATAATAATAAAAAGTATATATAAAAAGAAATTAATAAATAATAAATAAGGAAAAAGCAAGAAAACAAAATAAAAAATAATAAAGGACTTAAGTGTTAAATGCTACCTAGGTTTTCCCTCCTATATATACCCATTTTCACCAATAATAACCAGAAATTAACCCTAGGTAAATAATTTCCAATTTTACCTAGGGGCAAATAAGGAAACTCACTCTTCTCAGGCCCCTAAAAATTATCTCTTACCCTCTCCCGTTCCCTAACCTAAAACCTGAGAGCAGATTTGAGAAGGGGAGACGAGCGCGCCGCCAGAGAAATTTTCCCTGACTTTGCTTCCCTGTTACTGCCGCGATTTCTCTGCCACAGCTGCGCGTCCGCGGCTGTCTTGAGGAGTCCCGTGCGCCACCTAATTTTCTAGTGGTCGCGTCTTCCTGTTGATCTCAGATCTACAACTCGCTTTGCTGATCTCCCTGCAGATTGCTCTGTCAATCTGATCTTGATTTGCCCCCACATATTCCGGGTGAGGTTTGCAATTTTCTCTCCTTTCCTTCGAATTCTACTTCATGGCTCCCACTATATTTGCTGAGAAAGATTTCTCTAGGCTCTTTAGCGATGTTGGCCATATATTTTTGGATATGATTAGGGAATGGAATTGGTATACCTTGGTGTATGATAATTCTGATTATGAGGCCTACTATTGCCCAGAACTTGTTAAGCTCTTTTATGCAAATCTTGACCAAGCTACAATTAATCTTGACACCCACCAATTCATGGCACACTTGGCTACTGGGGACATTATTGTCACTGTTGACATGTTAGAAGACTACACGCTAGTTCCAGCAACCCTCACTATAGCGACCCCTGCCTTTGATTGAGTACATGACTATGATGGGGGCTCACTTTACTAAACAAGATAGAGGGCTCAAAGCCAGTACCACTTTTCGTAACATACATTGCGTTGGATGCTGTATCCAACGCAATATCCTTGGCCTTGACCACACACCTCTTTTAATAGACCGGTGCTGCAAATTATCCACGATCTTATGACTAGGCAGCATACAGTTTGCATCAACACTACCATCTTAAAATGTCTCATCACTAACTCCATGCGCACACGCGGTGCCAGATACTCACATCCTGTATTGGTAACTCATTTGTGTAAGAACTTTTTATCAGATAATGTCTTTGACTCTTACGATAGAGTATTTGTTGCACCAAAGTAGGCAACAAGTGCTTATAACAGTTATCTACGTGCTGTCTGGACCCCTAGTGTTTAGCCCGAAGATGCCCAAGCTGAGTCCTCTTCTGACAAACTCTTGGAGGAGATGATGACCCGGCTTTTTGGTAGTAGACCCTACCTACGATTCAGAGCTTTCATGTCAACCATATGGAAAGGCATGAAGAAAATTTTAAGGGACAAGTTAGGCTGAAAAAACAGATGGAGGAACAGACCACTCATTTGGACCACATAGAGGAGGGTTTGCGGCGATCGCAGTCGGCCGGACCAAGCACCACCGTTGGTCCGAGCTGAAGGAGGGGGTGATATCTTTTCTTTACCTATTCATGCATATATTTTCTTTGCATACATTGGGGACAATGCATGAGATAGGTATGGGGAGGTAGATACTAACATAGATTTTTTTTCATTTTTAGGATTTTTAATTTTTTTTAGAATTTGATTTTCTAGGATTTTCTTAGATTTTGATTTTCTTATGAAAAATGATATATATATATATATATATATATATATATATATATATATATATATATATATATATATATATATATATATATATATTTTCTGTGATCCAAATTTAAAGAATTAACTTGATCTTGGGAATTAGAAAAATTCTAAACTAGGATTTCTTCATATAAGTCAAAATAAGAAGAACTGTAGAATCGTTAGGTTAAGAAAGAAAAGAATAGAAAGATAATTAGATTTTGAATCTTTCCTAAGCATTATATACATTTACATTTACATGTTGAGAAATTAATCAAAGACTTAGTACCTTTATTTATATATATAATATATATGTATATAGGTATATATATATAATAATAAAAAAGAAGAAAAAAATATATGTATTAGAAATTAATAAAGCTTGACCACCAATTAAGCTTGTTGGTTGTGCCTTAAGAAGCATAACCAGTCACACCTAAAGATGGTTGAGTCCTTAGCAATCGTGGCCTAGTTTACTCGAGTCCTTGAACCTTAGGAATGTATCCTCATCTGGTGCCTAAGCCCGTCTGGTCTGGGAGTCATCGGTAAAAGGATCGCCATATGGGTAAATTAGAAAGTCTAATGAAGCTAAGGAAATAAATAAGTGTAAATATATATATAAATAAAAATAAAAAATGAATGATGATAATAAAATATAAATAAATGTACCATAATCTAAGAACAATTCCTCATACATATAAATGTACATATGATAGGCCTGATACAAAATCTAGTTCTCTCTCTATTTTTGAAAACTAAACCTAAGTTGAAGACAAAACTTCAAAATAAAGACTTATAATAAGAAGGAAAAGTTTAGGGCAACCTAAAACCGAAAGATCACCTAAATTCTTGCAAAAATAGATCATAAACTTTTTTCCTTTTTCTTTTTTGAAAATCACTAACATTTTCCTTTTTATTTGGATTTTGTGGGTACAATCTGCTGAAAACTTTCAGGAGACAACACTCCTCCTCTAGGGTAACCTAGAGGTTTAACGGCTTGTTGCACGAGCTCAGTGCAATCGTGTTACTTACGAAAGTGGTGTAATAATGTAGTTAGGATTTTCTCTTTTCTTTTGCTTACTTTGCTTGGGACGAGCAAAGCTAGGTTTGGGGGTGTGATTGGAAATCAGGTAAAAATACTGGAGTCATTATTGAATCAGGAAGTAGAATTAAATTACCAAGTTTAGGTTCAGGATCATATTCATTCTCAAGTTCAATTTCAGGAAAGGGATAACTTGCCAAAATGTCAATTTTGTTTCCAAAATTTGGGGTTTGGGCAGTTCAAATGGGTGTGCTGAAATAGAATCTTGTTTTCCAAACAACATGATTTTTCGGCTCTAACAGAATGGTTAGCGACATCAGAAATGGTCAAACGGTGAAAATGGAGAGTTTGGACCATTATACTATGTCATGATTACGAACGATTTGAGCCTGAGTCATGGCTTCAAGCATCTTTTCATAGTTGATTGGTTCATCATTTTGTTACGATTGGACTTAAAAATATGAAGTTTTATTTTGAAATTTGTGGTGAAATTGTGAGTCTGTCAGATTTTGTGATTGTTATTTGGACTCACGCATACTTATTTCTAGGTGGATAACGAGGACAAGTTGGTTGAAAATTGGACTCGGGGGAGTGAATCCCCATTGACTCTGTGAAGAGTTGAAATTATTTTGAAAATTATGGTCAAAGATTGGGGACATGGGTTATATTGATTTAAATAAGACCAATCCGGCACACTAGGTTGGTTAAAGTTATGATATGCCAGTTAGTAAGATCCGAAAAAGAGGCTGGGTTGTAATATGGATTACCATTAAAATTGAAAAAATTATAGTTATAAGCCATATTACACAATAAATGTCAAACACAAACAAAGAAAAATAAACAAATAAGCAAACAAATAAAAAGAAAAAATCTAACATAAGTTAGGGTAAACCTTAGACCTAGACGACTCCTAACTGGTTAGACTGTCCACGGGGGTATATTGCTGAATCGACCACAAGTTAATCGGCCAGGTAGGGGCAAGATTGGTGGGAGGTATCCGTGCTTAAAGCAATTGCCTAATTATGCCAAACCACCAGCCTTCGGGGTTTCACCCCTCAATCCCCAACCTTAGATACCATTTGGCAAGAGTCAAATTCAAACCAACTTCCCCCTTAGGTCAGTCTCCTATTTGAGTCCGAGATGTCCCTAGGGCCAACGTCTACTCAGTTTTAGTTAGGCTTGGATTAGTGAGTGAGGAGATTGTTTGTGGGCTAAGGGAGGGTAATGACTTCCCCACCTTATTATGTTTATAGGATAAGCCCTTAAATTAATTTAGTACAGTGTACAAGTATATAGAAAAAAGTAACACTCAAGTAATATTCCATACAAGAATGAACCTTATACTAAATGCTATGCACACATACCTTGGGTTCAGCACTCTTCAACAGTAAATAGAAAATGAATGAAATAGACACGTGCCTAAATGCAAAGTCTAAATCATTTTTAGCATTTACAATCAACCTTTTACTGTTGTGTTAGAAATACAATGAGTCAAACAAGAAAATAAATAGCTATAGATATTAAACTTTGCAATTCAGCCAACCTGCAGAAAATAAAGGTTAGTAGTTCACTCAGATTGCCACAGGAATGTAGCAAATCTGAGGGCTTCTGGGCTCTGCTTTCTTGAGCAGAGTCCAGGGTTACTTATATGTCCATTGCAGCAAAAATTCCTTGTTGTTAAATCTATACACCAAGAACAAAGAAGAAGGTTAACCAAAAGTGTAACTTAAAAGAGAATTACTTACCGTCCCTCCCCGGTAACGGCGCCAAAATTTGATTGAGGTTTTACCTGCACAAAAATACAAAATTTCAGAACTTAGAATAAAGTGTGCAAGTACTCAATACTACTGCAATAGCAAGTGGCTATGCGGGTCGTGATCCACAAGGAGGGTCGAGTGATGGAAGCTTTTTAGTAAGTTCTCTTTTAAGTTGCAATCAATGGTTAAAGATCTTCTTTTAGTTCTTGAAAAAAGGAAAATAAGTTAATGTTAAATTAAAAAGAAAGTGGTAGATTAAGAAGGTGGAGAAAATAGAAAATGATACATACAAAGAAATTGAAAAGAGTGATAAAATAGTTGGGTGTTAATGTGTTGGTGATCTAAACTAAAGAAAAACGAAAGAAAACTAAAACCTCAAAAAAACTTACTTACCTCTTCGACGCCTGCTTACCTGTGACCCTATCGATGATGTACCTTTGTTTGAAGGCGAGCGAAGTATGACAAATAGGATCATCCCCATTCCCAATTTACGCTATGAAATGAAGGGGCGAGCTACACTACCATAGAAATGGATATCCATCACCATAAGCCATCAACGACACTTGCAAGGGCAAGGCAACTTCGAGGCTATTGGTTTCATTTGGATCCACAAACACAGAAGAGGGAAGCAAACAAAAACAAGGATAGAAAAGAAAAGAAAACTTCGATTCGATTCAAATAACAATAAAAGAAAGGATTACTTATACCGGTGTCACCCTTAATACAAGCTTGCTCTTATTCCTCCATGAAACTCTCCTCTCCTCTCAGTTACATAAATAATACAAAAATTACATAAAAGAAAATAAAAAACTTAATTTACAAACTATAAATTAGCCTAAGTTCTACTCTCTGCTTGGTCGTTCCCTCTAGTCTCTGAAAAATTCAGTGTTTATAGGAAAAACCCAACAGGGAGGGGTGTACGGAAATAGGGGAGCAAACGCTCCCGCAACAACGTTAACTAAGCCGCGGTGCGGAAACGCCGCGGCCACACCCAGGAGGGTCCAGCTCCTCTTTCAGAAATTTTCTGTTATCTGGTTCTGGATTTCCCGTATCAGCTCCTAGATTTGACGAAATGGCCTTTGATTTTTGGCTTTAACCAATTAAATTGTAGAGATTTGTTCTAACTGGTTTTCAACCGATCTGATTTGCACTGATCTGCCCTGATTTTCTGATATCGAATTAATTTTGAATTAAATCAGAATTTGATGGGCTTTTGGTCTCGTTTCTCTTTCCTTTCCTTTAGCAATGGGCCTGCATATAAATTAGAATAATTAGTATTAAAAGCAGAGTTTATTATATAATAAATATGAAAATGTGACAATGAATATGCAATATCAGTGACCGATCAATCATCTTTGCTTAGTGTGGGCCTAAGAGCCTCTAAAGCTTGTGTATTAGCCTGAATGCACTTGTCATTACTAAGATAGGATTTCTTGGTAGTGGCAAGATAAACATGAAATCCTAGGGCTTTTAGATAAGCACTCATCTTAAACTTTCACAGATCGATGTTGGAAACATCATACATGGGAGGGAAGAGAACATCCATGAGTGTATGAATAATATGTGTGCAAATACAGATCTAGATTAGCTATCCAACGATCTCACTGTTCGGAAGGTAGGAGTGTACTAATATTCAGAGAGAGAGGGTTTAGAATCAACCTTCGATGCTCTTATGTGATGTTCAAAAACTCCAAAATGTATTCACAATTTTTCTTTACTCCTTCCGAATCACCGTAGTAGTATAAGCTATTACAGGTCGATCCTCAGGGAGAGCTTGCGATGGAAGCTTTACGGTTTCAAAATTGAGTTATGAAGAAAGAAAACGAGAGTTCTTCTATGTTCAAGAAAAACAAAATGACATGGAAAAGAGAAGAAAAATTTGTTGTGGATTTTGTTGCATGAAAAGAAAAAGGATGGAAAGGAAAGTAAAATGAACTTGGAAAACTTTACTAGCTTGAAAAGAAAACTTTGAGAAGGAAAACCTTGAAAAGACTTTTAGAGAGAAGAAACCATGACTAGCTAACCCTTCTAATTTACTAACTTACTAATCTCATAGGGTGATGCATGCCTCATGTTGATTCATCGGCAAAGGTTTGTCTTGCTTGTTTGGTCAAATACTTTCCCATGTAGAGGATGAGTGATCTTCTCGGCTTGTCTTGTAGCCTCATTGATTCATCGGCTCCCGATATAGATTTTCAATGGTGGAATCAAGGAGTGTCACTCAAGGGAATGCTAAGGAAGAAGATACAAGATTCATTAGTCATTCAAAGCCATACTCGAGATAGCATTGAAGTAAGAAAATTGTACAACAAATAGCATAGTTAGGTGCTCCATCTCCATGTTCCATCAAGGCACTTGTTCTAAAGACAAGGCTCTAAATGAGGCTCACATGAATCATATGGAATGAAAACAAGTATTTGCCAAGAATTAAAGTAACTCATCTTCATTAGGGATAATAGAGACTTGAAATTACAAGATCACAATAAAGCATCCAATGAATCACATGAGTTAGCAATCACCCAAGAGTTAGAAGCTAGCAAAGTTAGTGATTAGCTAGTCATGTTAGAGAGTTAGCTAGACATTGAAATGAAAAGAACACAACAATGGTAGAAGAAAATGCAATGGTAATTAAAGCTTGAAGAAAGTAAAGCACAAGAAAGTAAAGCACTAGAATTAGTAAAGATGAGAAAATAGATGGATCAATCCTTGCATTCAAGTTGTCATCACTTCAATTACAAGATCTCACACTCTTTCTCTCTCTCTTTTGCAGAATTCTAGAAGGAGAAAGAAGATTACAAGAGCATTAAAGAAAGCTAGAGAAAATCTCTACAATTCTCTCAAAAATACAAGCTCTTCTCTCCTATTCTCTCCTCCCTTTTTCACAGAGGCCCTAGAGGTCTATTTATAGGCTCCAGAGGATGAGGCCCTCAAATCTCGGCCGTGGGATCAAACGCTGGCTCAACGGCCAGATGCTTACCGCGGATCCGCGGCCAAAGTCGCGTTACTGATTATACCATATATTTGCATTTTATACCGCCTTTATACCTTGCATATTGCATATTAAATATGATTTTTAACCCATGTTTTCTCTAATTTTGCAGATCTCCACTTTAAAGAGGAAAAGTAATTAACCACCTTAATTAGTGATAATTAAGGGGGTTAATTAAAAATTAGCCAAAGAATCAAATCAGATCTCACCAAGATCTGAGCGCCAACTGCAAGATCCAACCAGTCCACGTGGCCAACAACTTAACCACCAGATCCCACCAGAAAGATCCGAGCCAACGGCCCAGATCTGGCGGCAATCTGGCGGCAATCCGCGGCAATCCGAGGGCCGTTGGGCCTCGGATTTCGTGCCAACGGTTAGGATCTGATGAGATTCTCAACTTTGCCTATAAATACCTGATCAGAGATCTGTGCGAGCTCCAGTGAAGAGAGAGGAAAAATTTTGGATTAGTTGTAATTTTTGTTTTAGGATTCTAGTTCTTCTCTCTTTCCTCCTTGATCTCTAGCTAAATTGAGAGAGAGTTCTTCACTTGAGAGATTGTAATCAAGACTTGTGACAACCTTGAAGCAAAGATTCAATGGAGTTCTCATCTTCTTTTTACTAGAATTGAGTATGCTTTCTCTTCTTATGCTTTTAATTCTTGCATTCAATTTCTAATTCTAGTTTAATTCTAGTTGAGTTGTTTAGATCTTTGATTTCATGGAGAATTATAGCTTTCTTAGTGTAATGGAGGGCTAGTTTCTTGAATGCATGGCTAGCTAATCTCACCTAGCTACTACTAGCTCTAGTTGATTGTATTCTTTAATTCTTGCATGATTTCAAGTTTCTTGTAAATTCTAATGGAGTATGTTGTATCCTTTGGTGATTGCTTGTAAGATCTCTAGATGAATTGTGTATCTCTTATAAAGAGCATTTGATTGGATCAAAAGGATGGATTACCATTGATTGTGTCATTTGAGTAGCAAGAACAACTCAAGCACTTCAAGCTAACTTTGTAGTTAAGCTTTGAAGTCCTAAAGAGTTTGATTCTTCTAACCTTTGCATTAAATGAGTACCAAGCCTATATTTCCTCATTGCACACCTAGTAAGAGAACCTAGTATTCAAGAAGAGACTTCTAGCCAACTAACTAAAAGGAACACTAAGTCTTCAAAGAAAGAATACCACACTTGAAACATGCAAGTACTTTTCAATTGTCTATGATTCTTGATGAGACAATATTGCAATCAACAAAAGAGGCAGTATGTTAGCAAGGAGGTTGAGTAATGCTAGCCATGCATCTTTCTAATCAAGAGAGTTTACACATTTCATTCTAGTATTCTTTTCTTTTCTTTACTTCATCACACTTCATTCATTGCACTTCTTTTTCACAATGCACCACCACCAATCCACAACTTCTTGTATATTGTTTTCTCTTGTGTGATTAACAAAGAAGAGTATTGTTTCTTGTCTCACTAGTATCGTGAAAGCTTCTACGCTTGCTCTCCTCGTGGTACGACTCGTTTTAGCTACTTGCTATAACGAAAGATTGAAACAAGGTATAATTCTTACATATTCAAAGTAAACAAGATCAAAGGTGAATTCTAAACCTTAAACCATCTCTTAAATACCTAATTCTTGTACAAATACATCATATACCTTGTGAATTTTGCAATCAAATTTTTGGCGCCGTTGCCGGGGAGAGCAACGGTATTATTACAAGTGAGAAACTAAACAATATATCTTCTCTGTTGCAGGTACAGGTTGAAGATTCAGAAAACTTTGCACAGCAGAATCATATAAGCGGACCTGGGCCTCTGCTCTCGAAAGCAGAGACCAGGATCCCTCCAAAGTGCCGCGTTTCCACGGCAAAAGCCAGGAAAACGCGGCACAGAGGAGTTCACTACTAATCAGTTTTCTGCAGGGCTTGCTGCTTTGCTAAAAACTGCTGCCTATATACCTGAAATCTTGTATTTTTCACCTGATACTTGTTAATCAACAGTAAAAGATTGGTTGTTAATTGAAAAAAAAAAAAAATTGTTTAGACATATTGCATTATAGGCACGTGTCTTTCAATTTCTTTCAATTTACTGTTGAAGAGCGCGTGGGACAAGGTACGTGAAGCATAGCATATAGACTAGGACTCACTCGTTGTATGATTTAATTCTGCTTTGAGTGAATTTTGTTGCTTATATCGTACACTTGCACGAATCAACGATAAGGGCAAATCCCATAACAAAGATAAGGTGGGGATTTTATCACCCCTTCCTTAGCCCACAAACCATAATCCCCACGTGTTCACTATCCTAAGCTTCTAATTAAAATTGCTAGACGTTGGCCCCTAGGGACATCCGGACTCATCTAGGAGATTTTCCTAAGGGGGAAAAGTGTTGGAAAGTGACTTCTGTGTAATCGGTGTCTAGGAAAGGGGTTGAGGGCCGAAAGCCCGAAGGAAGGTGGTTACTTAATTAAGGAACGTCTCCGGACGGAAAACCTCCCACCAACTTTACCCTTCCCTGGCCGATTTGCTTATAGTCAGTGTCTGCACCGAACCTCCTGTGGACGATCTATTGTTAGGAGTCGTCTAGGGCAGAAAACCTAGAAGCTAGGATTGATTTTTTTTTTTTTTCTTGATTGTTATTTTTCATTTTCCGACTGTTTGAAAGGTGCACGTTGGTTGTGTATTTGCATGCGTGAGTGGTATCGAGAACCAATTTCTTCTAGGCTTGTGAGAACTTCTACACTGCCTCACACAACACCACTCGACACAACTATGACGAATAACGTGTCGCTGCAGGACAAGTTCTATCCGATCCGCACATCCATTCCATCCTGCATTCTCCTCCCAAACACGAATGACAATAATTTTGAGTTGAAACCACAGTTTATAAACACTCTACCACGATTTCACGGGTTAGAATCTGAGGATGCTTACATCTTCATACGAGAGTTTGAAGAAGTATGCCTCATGATGAGGATTTCCCAGTTAAGTGAGGATGCTGTGAGACTTAGATTTGTCCCATTTGCACTAAAGGATATTGCGAAGAAGTGGCTGTACAGTCTTCCTGTCAGCTCAATCTCTTCTTGGGATGACTTTGTCAAGGTTTTTCTTAAAAAATTTTATCCCATCCATAAGACAGCCCTCATGCGCAAAAATATCATGCAATTCAAACAAGAGCCCAATGAGCCATTCTGGAAGTACTTTGAGCGCTTTAAGGATTTAGTAGCCCTGTGTCCCCATCATGGTATAGAGAAATGGCGTCAATGCCAGATTATCTATGATGGGCTGGATTATCAACCAAGACTCTCCTTGAAACTATGTGTCAAGGAGACTTTCTTAAGAAAGATGAAGACCAGGGCTGGGACCTTTTTGAGGCTTTAGCGGAGAAAACGATCCAGTGGGAATCCTGCTCTGAGAAACCCACACCAACAACTTCCAGATCTGGTTTACATTCTATAGGATCCTCAATAGCTGCTGAAGCTAAGATCACTCAGTTGATGAAGAGGATTGAATTGCTGGAATCAAGGGAAAATTCTGTCGTTAGTCAAGTCAACCCATCTTCAGTAGTTAGCCCACCACGTATGGCTAGCTCTGCACCTATAATTCACCCGGGTTGTACTTTTTGCCATGATCTGAATCATGTGTTGGAAGAGTGTCCTGTGTATTACTCTCAAAATTTCCAGGAGAGTACGAATGCAGCGTATTCCAGACCTTCATACAATCCTTATTCCAAGACCTACAATCCAGGGTGGCGTAACCATCCTAACTTCTCTTGGAATCAGTCTGGACCTGAGCAGTCGAGACAACCATTTCCACATCAGCAATACCCTGCTCAGGCACATCCACCCACTTACCAAACCCACCAAATTTCAATTCGTATCAGAGTCCACCCAGATTCCAACCATTCCAAAATTCTGTGCCATATCAAGCCAATTTTCAACCCAATATCAACAACAACAACAGCATCCACCACCCAATCCTTCAGATAGAAAAATTTCAGAATTGGAGAAAATGATTGAGACTTTGACCAAAACACAAGCTGCAATGATGAACAATCAGCAGCAGGACATGAATAAACTGCAAATCCAAATAGGACAGTTGGCTAATTCCTTGACTGAAAGGCAAAAAGGAATGCTGCCTAGCCAACCTGTGCCTAATCCCAGAGCCCATTTTCCTCTACATGAAGTTGAAGACCTAGGCCCGAGCCAAAGCCAATGTCAAGCCATTCACATCCTTAGGTCTGGAAAACATGTAGACAACAAGGTCTCAATTAGTCTCCAAAATTTGTTCCAAAATCTGTGTCGAATCCATCAACTTCTGTTCCAGTTCAACCTTTGCAAAATATTCCTTCATCAAGTTCACAACCCTCCACGTCTCAATCAAAAGGAAAGGAGAAAGTTGATGAGCAGACTTATAAGCCTATTGCCCCATTTCCGAATAGGCTTACAAATCATAAGAATAATGCTCATATGGAGAAGATCAGAGAGATATTTAATCAAGTGCAAATCAATGTCCCTCTCTTGGATGCTATTCAGCAAGTACCATCTTATGCCAAGTTTTTGAAAGAGATGTGTACTAAGAAAAGGAAGGCAAATGTCCCTAAGAAAGTCTTTTTGGCTTCAAACCTGAGTGAATTGCTTAATGGTCCAATCCCTGTGAAGTACAAGGATCCAGGGAGCCCTACCATCTCTTGTATCATAGGGCAGACCACAGTCAATAGGGCTTTGCTAGACTTGGGAGCTAGCATCAATCTTCTTCCCTTTTCTGTGTACCAACAGCTTGGGTTAGGCAATCTTCGTCCAACCCAAATGACTATTCAACTGGCTGATCGCTCTGTTAAGATTCCCAAAGGGGAAATTACGGATGTATTAATACGGGTGGGGGAATTCATCTACCCCGTTGATTTTGTTGTTCTGGAAACACAACCCGTACATAATCACAGAGCGCAAACTCCAGTCATTCTAGGACGTCCCTTTTTAGCCACAGCGAATGCGATCATTAATTGCCGAAATGGATCGATGCGGCTGACGTTCGGAGATATGAAGAAGGAGGTGAATGTCTTCCATCTGGGGAAGCAGCCAAGGGATGTGGAGAGTGACTCATTTGATGTCAACTTGATAGAAGGATTGACAAGCGAACACGTGGAGGAGATGGAGTACGAATCTGAAGAGGAATTCGAGTTAGAAGCTGATGATCTAACTCTTGATCAGATTGTTGGAACAAATGCTGAAAAGAGTACTAATTCCACTTCTATTCTTCCCTTGCACCATGAGCAACCTGTTATAGATCCTGTCCCTTCTGCCGAGCTTAAGGTTCTTCCTGGTCATCTCAAGTACAAGTATTTGGATGATAAAGAATCCTTTCCGGTTATCATTGCATCCAATCTTACGGAACAACAAGAAGAGGACTTATTGACTGTGCTAAGGGAGAATAAAGAAGCCATTGGATGGACCATGGCTGATATTTAGGGAATTAGTCCTACGATTGTCCAACATCAGATTCACTTAACGGAAGATGCCAAGCCTAAAAGAGACCCACAGCGTCGACTTAACCCAATAATGCAAGAAGCTGTTAGATCGGAGATTCTGAAACTCTTAGACAATGGGATCATATATCCAATATCCGATAGTCAATGGGTTAGTCCTGTTCACGCTGTGCCGAAGAAAGCTAGCTTTACGGTTGTGGAAAATGAGAACAAGGAATTGATACAAACGCGTCTTCCAACGAAGATTCGAGTTTGTATTGATTATAGGAAATTGAATAGCGCCACACGTAAAGACCACTTCCCACTTCCGTTCATTGATCAGATGTTAGAGAGATTGGCGGGACATGAGTATTATTGTTTCCTGGATGGATATTCAGGATATAATCAGATCCCTATTGCGCCAGAGGACCAAGAAAAACGACCTTCACCTGTCCCTTCGGAACTTTTGCATACCGTAGGATGCCCTTCGGTCTTTGCAATGCTCCAGCAACGTTTCAACGTTGCATGTTGAGCTTGTTCTCAGACATGGTGGAGAAATTTTTAGAGATTTTTATGGATGATTTCTCAATATATGGGGATACATTTGAGCAGTGCTTGTACCACCTGAAGATGGTTTTACAACGATGCACGGAAAAGAATTTGACACTTAACTGGGAAAAGTGTCACTTCATGGTTAAGCACGGAATTGTATTGGGGCACAAGATATCGAGCGTCGGAATCGAGGTAGACAAGTCTAAGGTGGAAGTTATCACCAAGCTCACTGAACCACAATGTTTGAAGGACATTAGATCTTTTCTAGGGCACGCTGGCTTCTATAGGAGGTTCATTCAGGGGTTTAGCAATATTGCGAGACCCTTGACAAATCTCCTAGGAAAAGATGTACCCTATATCTTTGATGAAGAATGTCGAAAGTCATGGAAAGAGCTGAAGGATAGACTAGTCTCTGCGCCGATAATATCTGCACCGGACTGGACCAAGCCATTTGAAATTATGTGCGATGCCTCTGACTTTGCGATAGGCGCTGTTTTAGGACAGCGTATTGAAAACAGGCAGCACGTGATATACTATGCTAGCAGAACGCTTAACGACGCCCAGCTGAATTACACGACCACTGAAAAAGAATTTTTGGCAGTCGTTTTTGCGTTAGAGAAGTTCCGACAATATCTGCTAGGGTCCAGGACCATCATTTTTACTGACCACTCCGCCCTGAGGTACTTAATGCAAAAGAAGGACGCAAAGGCAAGATTGATTAGATGGATCCTTCTTTTGCAAGAGTTTGACTTGGAGATAAAGGATAAAAAGGGCGTTGAGAATGTGGTTGCGGATCATTTGTCAAGAATCCCGAATGCACCTCATGAGAAAATACCTATTAACGAAGACTTTCCTGACGAGCACATTCTGGCGATGAGTGGAGAGCCCTGGTATGCTGATATTGTTAACTACCTTGCTACCAGGCAAATTCCTTCCCATTGGTCAGGACAAGACAAACACCGTTTTCTGAGCCAAATGCGGTTTTTCTTCTGGGATGAACCGTATCTATTCAAGTACTGTCCTGACCAAATTATTCGAAGATGCCTTCCGGAGGATGAACATCAGAGTGTCTTGACATTCTGTCACAAGTTAGCTTGCGGTGGACACTTTGGTCCACGAAAAACTGCGGAGAAAGTGCTCCAGAGTGGATTCTACTGGCCTACTCTCTTTAAGGATGCCTTTACCTTTTGCAAGCTTTGTGATAGATGTCAGATGACGGGTCGGATTACACAAAGGAACATGATGCCCCTCACACCCATCTTGGAAGTCGAAATTTTCGACCTCTGGGGCATTGATTTCATGGGACCCTTTCCTCTGTCCTACGGTAACCAGTACATCTTGGTAGCCGTAGATTATGTTTCTAAGTGGGCCGAAGCGATTCCTACACGGACTAATGACAATCAAGTTGTCATTAAATTTTTAAGAGAGTACATCATTTCACGCTTCGGAGCCCCCCGTGCGATACTGAGCGACAATGGAAGTCATTTCTGCAATAGGGCTTTTGAAGCCTTGATGCGGAAATATTCTATCACTCATAAATTGTCCACGGCTTATCATCCTCAGACCAATGGGCAAGTTGAGGTCACAAACAGACAGATAAAACTCATTCTGGAGAAGACCGTAGGACAGAATCGTAAGGATTGGTCCGCCAAACTGACTGATGCCTTATGGGCATACAGGACCGCTTACAAGACTGTCCTTGGTATGTCTCCGTATCGAGTTATATTTGGAAAAGCATGTCACTTGCCCGTTGAGTTAGAACACCGTGCACTATGGGCTTTAAAGCAACTGAATCTTGACTTGGACAAAGCCGGTGTTCTCAGGAAGCTGCAATTATCTGAGCTGGAGGAGCTACGAAACGAGGTATACGATAATGCTCGGATTACAAAGCACAGGACCAAGCTGTTTCATGACAAAGCCATTCATAGAAAGATTTTTGCTGTCGGTCAACAGGTTCTGTTATACAATTCTCGACTCCACATTTTCCCTGGTAAGCTACGTACCAGGTGGTCAGGACCTTTTATTGTGCAGACTGTCTTTTCTCACGGAACAGTCGAGATTCTTGATCCATCCAATGGCAATAAATTCACTGTAAACGGACAACGCTTAAAGCCATTTTTCACCACAGAGTCATTGTCACACGACGTTCACGAGTTGGGTCTTTCCGACCCAATTTATTTGTGACCTTTCCATTTGTATATTTTCCCATACATTTTTCATGAAAATCATTTGGGACCTCTTTTGTAAATATTTTTCTTTTGCATTTTTTGTAAATAAATTTTTTTTTTGGGATTTTTGTACATAAAAGAATTTCAAACCCTAGGATTCTCTTTCCTCCCTAGGATTCCTTTCATATTCAAAAGTTTTGACCAAGGGTTGTAATTCAAGATTTGACCTAGGGGTAATTTTGTACATCCCACTTTTTACCTACCCTATTTAAACATCTCCTCCTCATTTCATCCTTCCTCACCCGAGCAAACCCTTTCAGATCTGAGAGCTTCTTCCCACACCCAACTTCCTCCAAAAATTTGATCTCAAAAATCCTCCACTTTGCCGCGCCCTGCCGCCCGTACGCGGCATTTCTGTCAGATCAGGCGCGCCGGAAAGCTCCATTCCGGCTAACTTCTGCTACTGGTGGTAGATCCTGAGAAAGTTTTCCCGAAGCCATCTCTGTGCTGTCTGCACTACTCTGTTGGGTTTCCCCCCAAGATCTCCGGGGTGGTTTGCAATTTCTTATTTCAAATCCTTTACTTCATTGTCTTGTACAATTATGGCACCAAATTTGTATGTTGAAAGGGATTTTTCTGCAATTTTTAATGACAATGGGGGATATGGCCATATTTTCGTGGATCGAATCCGCGCCTGGAACTGGTACAATTTGGTATTTGATCATCACGAGCACGAAGCCTTTTATTGTCCGGATCTAGTGAACACATTTTACAATTCTATTGATTATGCTTCTGTGAGTCATGATCCATATCAATTTGTCTCTCGTATGCCATTCGGTGACATTTGGGTCACACTTCCACTAATTGAACATATCACTCAAGCCCCCATTGTTCCACAAACTAGCGAACCCTTGCCTTTAATTGATTATTTAACCATAATGGGTGCACGCTGTACTGTCCAGGATAGGGGGCTCAAAGCCCAATCTACATTCAGGAACATTCACTGCGTTGGACGTTGGATCCAACGAAATATTCTTGGGCTCGATCACACTTCAACCTTTAACAGGCCTGTGCTTCAGATTATTCATGATCTGATGACACAGCACCACACGGTCTGTTTAAACCGAATTATCTTCCATGCTATTATTGAACACTCCTCTCGCACTCGGGTGCTAAGTTTTCTCATGCGATATTAATTACCCGTCTGTGTCAGAATTTCATGTCTAACGCTATTTTCTCGACATTTGCCCGAGTAACGATTACCACAGAAAGACCCACAAGTGCGTACAATAGCTGCTTACAGGCACTCTGGACACCTAGTGTCATGCCTGAGAATGTACCTGTGGAGTCTTCTTCAGAGGAAAGTCTAGAGGAGGAAGATGAGCCCCAATTCTGGCAACAAGAGCCCCCACGGAACACACAGCCTTCATGTCTACTATTTGGAAAGGCATGAAGAAGATTTTTCGGGGACAAGTTAGGCTCAGGAAGAAAGTGGAGGAGGAATCATCTAGGATATCTTCTCGTTTGGATGGGATCGAGGCTAGGCTGAGGAGGACACAATCTGCTGGACCCAGTACCACTGCGGGTCCAAAAAGGACGAGGGAGTGACTTGTCACCTTTACCTATTTCATGCATTATTTCATCTTGCATACATTGAGGACAATGCATGAGATAGGTATGGGGGGGTAGATATACTAACATAGGATTTTTCTTTCTTTTAGGCTTTTTCTTTTATTTTTAGGATTTTTACTTTCTTTTAAGGTTTTCCTTTTAGATTTTATATTTCTTTTTAGATTTTTCCACTTTATTTTTAGATTTTACTTTTCTTTAGAAAAAAAAAATAATAATAAATAAATAAATAAAAAAAATAATATAAAAAAAAACAGAAGAAATTCTTTGATCCATGTTTAAAGAATCTAATTTGAAATTTAGGGATTAAGGAAGCTCTTAACTAGGATTTCTAATTATAAGTTGAAAAGAAGAGTTTTGTTAGATTTTTAGGTTAAGTAATAAAGGATTAGAAAAATTACTTGATTTCAATTCTTTCTTTAGATATGAACATTGAACATATTGAAGGAATAATCAAAGACTTAGTGACTTTATTTGCATATATATATAATAAATAAAAAAAAAAAAATGTGTGTATATAAATAAGATAAATAAAAAAAAAAAAAACACAGATTAAGCTGGTTGGCCGTGCCTCATGAAGCATTGCTGGTCACGCCTAAAGGTGAGAATAAATACTTAGCCACTGATTAAGCTGGTTAGTCGTGCCTCAGGAAGCATTACCGATCACGCCTAAAAGTGGTTAAGTCCTTAGATTCCTAAGTGACCTAGTTTACTTGAGTCTTCGAACCCGAGGGATGTATTCTCATCTGGTGCCCTAAGACCATCTGGTCTGGGAGTCATCGGTAAGAGGCTCGCTACATGGGTAGACTAGGAAACTAAGGATGATAAGGAAATGTAAATAAATGAACATTGTATATACACATATATAAAAAAATATTATACATATAAGTAAATAAATGAACTTAGTCTGAGAGAGATCCTTCATATTTATAGATGTAAATATCCTAAGATTGATGCAGAATCAGGTTTTTTATCTTTTCCCGAAAATCTTAACCTAAAATGAAAACAAAACTCTAATTAGATACTTATAAGAGGAATGAAAAGTTTTGAGTAACCTGAAACCTATAGGTCAAATTAAAATCTTTAAAGCATGGATCAAAAATTTCACTAACCCCTTTTATTTTCTTTTGGATTTTGTGGGTGTAATCCGCTGAAAACCCTCAGGAGACAACACTCCTCCTCTAGGGTAACCTAGAGGTTTAACGGCTTGTTGCACGTGCTCAGTGCAATCGTGTCACCTACGAAAGTGGTGTAATAATTAGTTAGGATTTTTCTTTCTTTTTCTTTTATTTTTGCTCGAGGACGAGCAAAAGCTAGGTATGGGGGTGTGATTATACCATATATTTGCATTTTATACCGCCTTTATACCTTGCATATTGCATATTAATATGATTTTTAACCCATGTTTTCTCTAATTTTGCAGATCTCCACTTTAAAGAGGAAAAGTAATTAACCACCTTAATTAGTGATAATTAAGGGGGTTAATTAAAAATTAGCCAAAGAATCAAATCAGATCTCACCAAGATCTGAGCGCCAACTGCAAGATCCAACCAGTCCACGTGGCCAACAACTTAACCACCAGATCCCACCAGAAAGATCCGAGCCAACGGCCCAGATCTGGCGGCAATCTGGCGGCAATCCGCGGCAATCCGAGGGCCGTTGGGCCTCGGATTTCGTGCCAACGGTTAGGATCTGATGAGATTCTCAACTTTGCCTATAAATACCTGATCAGAGATCTGTGCGAGCTCCAGTGAAGAGAGAGGAAAATTTTGGATTAGTTGTAATTTTTGTTTTAGGATTCTAGTTCTTCTCTCTTTCCTCCTTGATCTCTAGCTAAATTGAGAGAGAGTTCTTCACTTGAGAGATTGTAATCAAGACTTGTGACAACCTTGAAGCAAAGATTCAATGGAGTTCTCATCTTCTTTTTACTAGAATTGAGTATGCTTTCTCTTCTTATGCTTTTAATTCTTGCATTCAATTTCTAATTCTAGTTTAATTCTAGTTGAGTTGTTTAGATCTTTGATTTCATGGAGAATTATAGCTTTCTTAGTGTAATGGAGGGCTAGTTTCTTGAATGCATGGCTAGCTAATCTCACCTAGCTACTACTAGCTCTAGTTGATTGTATTCTTTAATTCTTGCATGATTTCAAGTTTCTTGTAAATTCTAATGGAGTATGTTGTATCCTTTGGTGATTGCTTGTAAGATCTCTAGATGAATTGTGTATCTCTTATAAAGAGCATTTGATTGGATCAAAAGGATGGATTACCATTGATTGTGTCATTTGAGTAGCAAGAACAACTCAAGCACTTCAAGCTAACTTTGTAGTTAAGCTTTGAAGTCCTAAAGAGTTTGATTCTTCTAACCTTTGCATTAAATGAGTACCAAGCCTATATTTCCTCATTGCACACCTAGTAAGAGAACCTAGTATTCAAGAAGAGACTTCTAGCCAACTAACTAAAAGGAACACTAAGTCTTCAAAGAAAGAATACCACACTTGAAACATGCAAGTACTTTTCAATTGTCTATGATTCTTGATGAGACAATATTGCAATCAACAAAAGAGGCAGTATGTTAGCAAGGAGGTTGAGTAATGCTAGCCATGCATCTTTCTAATCAAGAGAGTTTACACATTTCATTCTAGTATTCTTTTCTTTTCTTTACTTCATCACACTTCATTCATTGCACTTCTTTTTCACAATGCACCACCACCAATCCACAACTTCTTGTATATTGTTTTCTCTTGTGTGATTAACAAAGAAGAGTATTGTTTCTTGTCTCACTAGTATCGTGAAAGCTTCTACGCTTGCTCTCCTCGTGGTACGACTCGTTTTAGCTACTTGCTATAACGAAAGATTGAAACAAGGTATAATTCTTACATATTCAAAGTAAACAAGATCAAAGGTGAATTCTAAACCTTAACCATCTCTTAAATACCTAATTCTTGTACAAATACATCATATACCTTGTGAATTTTGCAATCAGTTACCGCGGCAGAATCTTGGCCGTTGCGCCAACGATTTCTGTTGCCATTCTGTTACAGCCCGTATGCCACGCTGGATCTTCTAGAAAGTTAGGGATATTCGTGGACGACTCCAGACCTGGGCTTCTCTTTGGGCTTTTCCTTTTGGCTCTTTAATTAATCCCATTAATACCTTGAAAATTCCTTGATTATGGGCCTTCATCTCCATTAATGGTGGACCTGAAAAATGAGAGAGAAAAGCAATAAAAACCTTATTTTTATTTACATAAAGCATGATATGGAAGTGAAAAATGATGCAAAAATGAACTATAATCACACCCCATACCTAGCTTTTGCTCGTCCCCGAGCAAAAAGAAAAGGAGAAAAAAATCCTAGCTAAATTATTGAACCACTTTCGTAGGTGACACGATTGCACTGAGCGCGTGCAACAAGCCGTTAAACCTCTAGGTTACCCTAGAGGAGGAGTGTTGTCTCCTGAGGGTTTTCAGCGGATTGCACCCACAAAATCCAAAAAAAAAATGTTAGTGAAAAAATTTTTGATCCATATTTTTCAAGAACTTACTTGATCTATAGGTTTCAGGTTACCCTAAACTCGTCATTCTTTTTATAAGTGTCTATTTAGAGTTTTGTCTTCAACTTAGGCTAAGTTTTTTTTTAAGGAATAGAGCGAAGACCGGATTTTGCATCAAACCTAGTATATATACATCTATAAATATGAAGGATTTTTCTTAGACTAAAGTTCATTTATTTACTAATATATACAATATATTTTTATTTTTAATTTATTTATTTATTTACACCTCCTTAGCTTCCTTCGGCTTTCTAATTTACCCATGTAACGAGCCTCTTACCGATGACTCCCAAACCAGTCGGTCTTAGGGCACCAGATGAAGATACATCCCTAAGGTTCAAGGACTCGAGTAAACTAGGCCACGAATACTAAGGACTTAACCACCTTAGGCGTGACTAGCCATGCTTCTTAAGGCACAGCTAACCAGCTTAATTAGTGGCTAAGTAATTATTTTATTTATTTATTTATACTTTTTTTAATATATATGTGTGTAAATAGAATCACTAAGTCTTTGATTAATCCCTCAATATGTTTAATGTATATAATGCTAAAGAAAGAATTAAAATCTAGTTATCTTTCTTATCCTTTTTTTTTTACTTAACCTAAAAATCCAACAAAACTCCACTTTTCAACTAATATTAAGAAATCTTAGTTTAGAGTTTCCCTAATTCCTAAAATCAAGTTTGATTCTTTAAAAATGGATCAAAATATTTTCTTTTTTTTATGGTTTTTCTAAAAAGAAAATGAAAAATCTAAAGGAAATGAAAAATCTAAAAAGAAAAATAAAAATCCTAGAAAGAAAATAAAAATCCTAAAAAGAAAATAAAAATCCTAAGTTAGTATCTACCCCCCATATCTATCTCATGCATTGTCCTCAATGTATGCAAGATAAAATATGCATGAAATAGGTAAAGATACAGAGTCACCCTCGTCGTCGTTTTGGACCAGCGGTGGTGCTGGGTCCAGCTGACTGTGAACGCTGAAGACCGGCCTCAATACGGTCTAATCTAGATGATTGCTCCCCCACTTGTTTTCTCAGCCGAACTTGTCCCCTAAATATTTTCTTCATGCCCGCCAAATGGTGGACATGAATGCACGTGAGTCCGTAGGGGGGTCCTGGTGCCAAAATGCGGGCTCATCTTCCTCCTCTAGACTTTCCTCAGAAGAGGACTCCACTGGCACATCCTCGGGCTGGACACTAGGGGTCCAGACCGCATGTAAACAACTATTATAGGCACTAGTGGCCCTCTCGTGTGCTACAAACACCCGGTCATATGCATCAAACACATCGTCCGGGAGGAAAGTCCTACATAGACGAGTAATCAGAATAGGGTGTGAACGTTTAGCACCACGGGTGCGTGAGGAGTTGGCGATGATAGAATGGAAGATGGTCTTGTTGATGCAGACCGTGTGCTGCCTAGTCATAAGGTCATAAATTATCTGCAGCACAGGTCTGTTGAAAGAAGTGGTGTGGTCCAGTCCCAGAATATTGCGTTGGATCCATCGTCCAACGCAATGCACATTACGGAAGGTGGTACTGGCCTTGAGCCCTCGGTCTTGTTCAGTGCAGCGGGCCCCCATAATGGACATGTAATCAATAAGAGGAAGGGGGTCGCTGTATTGTTGGTAACAGGGGACATGAGTGAGTTCCTCAAGTAGAGGAAGTGTGATGAAAATCTCACCTAGGGGCATATGAACCGCGAATTGGTACGTGTCGAAATTTACCGAAGCATGATCAATAGAAGTGTAAAATGATTTCACCAATTCAGGACAATAAAAATGCTTCATGTTCGGAATTATCATACACAAGAGAATACCAATCCCAAGCACGGATTCTATTAATAAAAATATGCCCATACCCATTGTTATCACTAAAAATTTTGGAGTAATCTTTCTCAGCAAACAAAGATGGTGCCATGCTAAAGATGTAGAACAACACAAGAGATCGGAAGATTAGAATGCAAACCACCCCCGGAATACGTGGGGGGAAATCAAATCCGAATTGCATAGGGCACTGGGTAGAGAATTTAGAAGTTCGGCCACTGGATCGGCTATGAGCAGAGAACAGTGACTGCAACAGAACTTGGCGGCGCACCAGGGAGGCAGAGATGGCCGCGGAATCGTGACTCTGGCCGAGAAAACGTGGCAGAAAGGATGAGTCTATGGAGGAGAAAAATTTGAGGGGCGGCGCTCAAGTGGGTTGTTTCAGATCTGTGATGCGATTAAGGGTGAGGGGAGACACTCAGGGTTAGATGGTATTTATATGAGGCTGAAAGAGTTGAATTCCCAAAATTACCCTAGGTTGAATTAGATATTTACAACCCTAGGGTGATTTAAAAGGGATTCATGAAGAGAAGGAGTTCTTGGTGCCATTTAGCACCAAAGTCCACTTGTTTGAAGTTATTAGTTTTTTTATTTTTTTGTTTATTTTTTATTATTTACAACATGAAGTATCTTCCACACCTAGGACATTTTCGGTCTTATCCCTCTAGCTAGTTTCCCATTATTCCAATGGGTCTGTTTTATAGGGCACAGTTGGGAAGCCAATTGTATTGTCATTTTAGCTTTCGGCATCCCCAGTCTCACCTTCTTTAGGTGTTTCTTCCTCATATCGCTACAATTCTCGTTCAAAAACTTGTCACCACCACTCTTCTCATTTGAAACTTCTTCATTGTGAATGCCTAGGAATTCTAACTCAGCTCCATATATCTCCTCAAAGCTGAGGTCAACACTTTCCCCTAGAGATGTGTAATTAATCAAAAGATCCCTAGTTGGTTCATCCAAACACATGAGTTCTTCTTCGAAGAGGTCTTCAAAAAGTATGTCAATCGGAGGTTCTTGAATTATATCCTCATGGGATACATTCATGGTTGGTTCTTTGAAAGTGAAGATATTTAAATCAATTTTCCCCTTGTTAAAGGGTACTCTAACATTAGGATCTTCCATATCAAGATAATCGCTTTCATTTTTAAATAATTCATTAAGAAACAACGACTCATCTTCTGAATCTTCACTCTCTTCCTCACAATTATTTTCAACAAAGTTTACCTCAAATGTTTGATCTCTTATCTTACGAGGTTGTTTGTCTATGTTGAAGACATTCACTTCTCTAGTCATGTCGCCAAAAGTTAACCTCATGGATCTATTCCTACAATTGATGATGGCATTGGCAGTAGCGAGGAATGGTCGCCCCAGGATAACAGGAGTTTGAGCCCTATGATTGGAGTTAGACACAGGTTGTGTCTCAAGAACTATGAAATCAACAGGGTAAATAAACTCTCTAACTCCGACAAGGACATCATTAATCTCCCCTTTGGGAATCTTCACAGAGCGATCAGCCAGTTGTATAGTAACTTGGTTGGACGGAGGTCGCCTAACCTAAGTTGCTGATACACAGAAAAGGGAAGAAGATTGATACTGGCTCCCAAATCAAGTAATGTCCTATTGATAGTAGTCTGTCCTATGATACAAGAGATGGTTGGGCTCCCTGGGTCCTTATATTTCATAGGAATTGGCCCAGTGAACAACTCGCTAATGTTTGAAGGTAGGAAGACTTTCTTAGGGACATTTGCTTTCCTCTTCTTGGTGCACATTTCCTTTAAAAATTTGACATATGATGGAACTTGTTGTATGGCATCAAGAAGCGGTACATTGATTTGGACTTGATTGAACATTTCTCTGATCTTCTCCATATGAGCATTCAGCTTTTAGTTTGCTAGCCTATTTGGAAATGGTACAATAGGCTTCTATGGTTGCTCATCAGTCTTTTCTTTCTCTTTGGCTTTGGAAGTTGATGGTTGTGAACTTGAAGATGGATCGTCTTGAGTTGGTTGCACTGGAACAGGAGGTGTTGATTTTGACACTGATTTGGGTGGTTGATTGGAAACCTTATTATCTACCCGCTTCCCAGATCTCAGAATATGGATAGTGTTGCGTTGACTGGGGTCCATGTCTTCAACTTCATGCAGAGGGAAGTGATTTTTTGGATTGGGCAATGGCTGACTTGGTAGCATTCCTTTCTGTCTTTCATTCAAAGAATTAGCCAATTGACCTATCTGGACCTGTAACTTGTTCATATCCTGATGCTGGTTGGTCATCATTGAAGCTTGAGTTTTGGATAGGGTTTCTATCATTTTCTCCAAATCTGACATTCTTTTGTCTGAATGATTCTGGGGTTGATGTTGCTGATATGTGGGCTGGAAGTTTGTTTGGAAATGTGGTGGATTCTGATATGATTGGAATTGTGGTGGACTTTGATATGAGTGGAAATTTGGTGAATTCTGGTTGAAACTGGGTTGAGAAGACTGAGCAGGATATTGATGTGAAAATGGTTGCCTAGGTTGCTCAGGACCAGACTGACTCCAAGAAAAATTTGGATGGTTTCGCCATCCCGGATTGTACGTTTTGGAGTATGAATTGTGGTTGGGTCTGGTGTAAGCAGCATTCGTATTTTCCTGATACATTTGAGACTGGTAAACAGGACACTCCTCGAATAGATGGTTGAGATCATGGCAATAGGTACAACCGGGTTGACCACAGGTGATGGGTTGACCTGGTTCACAGCAGTAGGTTCCCTAGATTCAAGCAGTTCTATCCTCTTCATCAATTGTGTTATTTTAGCCTCGGCAGCTATAGAGGATTCTATCGAATGCATACCGGTTCTGGAAGTGGTGGGAGTGGATTTTTCTGGGCATGACTCCCACTGAATTATTTTTTCAGCTAAGGCTTCAAAGAGATCCCACCCCTGATTCTCATCTTTCTTTAAAAATTCCCCTTGGCACATGGTTTCAAGGAGTATCTTTGTTTGGTAATCAAGTCCGTCATAGAGAATTTGGCACTGCCGCCACTTCTCTATGCCGTGATGAGGACATAGGGCTAGTAAGTCTTTGAAGCATTCGAAATATTTCCAGAATGGTTCATTGGATTCCTGCTTGAATTGCATAATGTTCTTTCTCATGAGGGCTGTCTTGTGAATGGGATAAAACTTCTTAAGAAAGACTTTTACAAAATCATCCCATGAAGAAATCGAACTGGCGGGAAGATTGTAGAGCCATTTCTTAGCTATATCTTTCAGCGCAAAGGGTATGAACCTTAGTCTAACAGCGTCCTCAGTTAATTGGGAAATTGTCATCATCACACATACTTCTTCAAACTCACGAATGAAGAAATATGCATCCTCGGACTCTAGGCCATGAAATCGCGGGAATGTATTTATGAATTGTTGCTTCAGCTCAAAATTATTTCCACTGGTCACAGGGAGAAGAATGCATGATGGAAGTGAAGTGCGGATGGGGTAGAACTTGTCTTGAAGCAAAGTATTGTTTGCCATTATTGGGATTGTGTCAGGTGGTGGAGTTTGTGCAAGTGTAGAAATCCTAACAAGTCTTGCAGAATTTGGATCCCGGTACCACTCTTGCATACACAATCACAGACAACGTTCACCGATCACACAAGCGTAAGAAAATGAAAATAACAAACAAGAAAAGAAAAATCAATCACAAGCTATCTAGGATACCTGGACTAGATGACTCCTAACTGTTCGATGAACCAAAGAAGGTTATTGCTCGAGTTAGACCACAGCTAATCAGCCAGGTAGGGGCAAAATACGGTGGGAGGTATCCGTGCGTAAGCAACAGGCCTTAATTACGCCAAACCACGGTATCTTCGAGGCGTAACCTCTTAATCCCCAACCTTAGACACTGATTTGACTGGAGTATGAATCAAAAACAATTTCCAACTTCAGCCGATCTCCTACTGAGTCCGGATGTCCCTAGGGCCAACGTCTATCAGATTTTATTAAAAAGCTTGGGATTGTGAGTGCTTGGATGATGATTTTTGGGCCAAGGAAAGGGTGATAAAATCCCCACCTTATCTTGTTTGTTGGGTGATGCCCTTAAAATCAATTTTATGCAAGTGTACAATATATGCAAACAAGGTTCACTCAAAGCGATGTAAATCAACCAAGAAGTGAGTCCTATTCTAAATGCAATGCGAACGTACCTTGTTCCAGCACTCTTCAACAGTAAAGTAAATGAATTGAAAAGACACGTGCCTAAAATGCAAACGTCTAATCAATTTTTAAAATTTTCAATAAATGTTTTACTGTTGATTTATTAGCAGGATCCTGGTGAGAGCATACAAGAAATAAGATTTGCAGCAGCTGTATTTTTGCAAAGCAAGCAACCCTGCACAAAACCAGTTAGTAGTCAACTCCTCTTTGCCGCGTATCCGCGGCTTTGGCCGAGAAAACACGGCAAATCAGAGGGTACTTGGTCTCTGCTTTCTTGAGCAGAGGCCCGAGACCACTTATATGTTACTGCAGTTCTTTGTTTCCTGTTTCTTCAACCTGTAACCTGCAACAGAGAAGAAAATTCGTTTAGTTCTTCACTCAAATGAAAACCGTTGCTTTCCCCGGCAACGGCGCCAAAAATTTTGTTCGGAAGGTAGGAGTGTACTAATATTCACAGAGAGAGAGGGTTTAGAATCAACCTTCGATGCTCTTATGTGATGCTCAAAAACTCCAAAATGTATTCACAATTTTTCTTTACTCCTTCCAAATCACCGTAGTAGTATAAGCTATTACGGGTCGATCCTCAGGAAGAGCTTGCGATGGAAGCTTTACGGTTTCGAAATTGAGTTATGAAGAAAGAAAACGAGAGTTCTTCTATGTTCAAGAAAAATAAATAACATGGAAAAGAGAGGAAAAATTTGTTGTGGATTTTGTTGCATGAAAAGAAAAGGATGGAAAGGAAAGTAAAATGAACTTAGAAACTTTACTAACTTGAAAAGAAAACTTTGAGAAGGAAAATCTTGAAAAGACTTTTAGAGAGAAGAAACCATAACTAGCTAACCCTTCTAATTTACTAACTTACTAATCTCATAGGGTGATGCATGCCTCATGTTGATTCATCGGCAAAGGTTTGTCTTGCTTGTTTGGTCAAATACTTTCCCATGTAGAGGATGAGTGATCTTCTCGGCTTGTCTTGTAGCCTCATTGATTCATCGGCTCCCGATATAGATTTTCAATGGTGGAACCAAGGAGTGTCACTCAAGTGAATGCTAAGGAAGAAGATACAAGATTCATTAGTCATTCAATGCCATACTCGAGCTAGCATTGAAGTAAGAAAATTGTACAACAAATAGCATAGTTAGGTGCTCCATCTCCATGTTCCATCAAGGCACTTGTTCTAAAGACAAGGCTCTAAATGAGGCTCACATGAATCATATGGAATGAAAACAAGCATTTTCCAAGAATTAAAGTAACTCATCTTCATTGGGGATAATAGAGACTTGAAATTACAAGATCACAATAAAGCATCCAATAAATCACATGAGTTAGCAATCACCCAAGAGTTAGAAGTTAGCAAAGTTAGTGGTTAGCTAGTCATGTTAGAGAGTTAGCTAGACATTGAAATGAAAAGAACACAACAATTCATGATAGAAGAAAATGCAATGGTAATTAAAGCTTGAAGAAAGTAAAGCACAAGAAAGTAAAGCACTAGAATTAGTAAAGATGAGAAGATAGATAGATCAATCCTTACATTCAAGTTGTCACCACTTCAATTACAAGATCTCACACTCTTTCTCTCTCTCTCTTTTGCAGAATTCTAGAAGGAGAAAGAAGAATCACAAGAGCACTAAAGAAAGCTAGAGAAAATCCCTACAATTCTCTCAAAAATACAAGCTCTTCTCTCCTCCCTTTTTCGCAGATGCCCTAGAGGTCTATTTATAGGCTCCAGAGGATGAGGCCCTCAAATCTCGGCCGTGGGATCAAACGCTGGCTCAACGGCCAGATGCTTGCCGCGGATCCGCGGCCAGAGCCGCGTTTCCGTGGCAGAATCTTGGCCTTTGCGCCAACGATTTCTGTTGCCATTCTGTTGCAGCCCGTATGCCACGCTGGATCTTCTAGAAAGTTGGGGATATTCATGGACGACTCCAGACCTGGGCTTCTCTTTGGGCTTTTCCTTTTGGCTCTTTAATTAATTCCATTAATACCTTGAAAATTTCTTGATTATGGGCCTTCCTCTCCATTAATGGTGGACCTGAAAAATAAGAGAGAAAAACAATAAAAACCTTATTTTTATTTACATAAAGTATGATATGGAAGTGGAAAATGATGCAAAAATGAACTACAATCACTCACTCCTAGGTGATTAAACCTAATATCAAGAGCATAGGCTCTGATACCAATTGAAATACACTTAAAGGGAGGGTGAATAGGTGTACTTGCTAATCTTGTACAAATGATACGTAATTTAAAATTCAATTGCAACACACTATGTGTGACCAAGTGTGAGGCTGAATTCCCTATGAAGGGCTCTGGAACTACTCCTCGAGATTTCTCTAAATTAAGAGTTGAGTTGCTATATGAAGCTCTCTTGGTTCAACACAAGTGTGGGCACACACAAACTATATCTAGTATATGAATATTTGCAATATAAAGCAATACAAGATATAAGAGAGATAGAGTAGAGAGATAGTAGATCAAACGCAAAAAAAAAAAGATTTGTTTTGAGGTTCGAGCCATTGCTCTACATTCATGCCTTCACACAGAAGGATTTCCACTATGTCCACATAGAACCTTCCATAAAGGGACCTCCACTGAGGAATTACAGCTCTGCACTTGGAGTACACTACTCTTCTTTCAAACACAATCACCTCTACATAAGAGGGATAGGCACAAGCTAAAAGTAAAGAAAAGATTACAATCTTGGTGATCCAATGATCACAAACAACACTTAGTGATCACAATAGGCCACAAACAATTTTCCTCACAAAAATAAGATCCTATAGGTAAGATTAGAAATGATAGCTCAGGTGTAAGAAACAAAGTGTTTGAAAAAGAGAATAACAAAGAAAAACACTTAAAAAACAGTAGATAAATATGTAAATAAAGATCAAAACCAATTTCCCAAAGACTTCCTTTTCATTGATTTTTCCAACACTTTAAAACCAAATAAAAGATAAAGTTTTAGGCTCAAAATCTTCTTTAAAACCTGCTGTAAAACACTTAAAAAGATGAGAAGAATAGCTCTTAAAAATCTTGATTAAAACAGCTCAAGAGAACCCCTATTTATAGGCTCTCAAGAATATAGCCGTTGAGGTCTAAAAAAGGTCAATTTTGACCTGTCGGTCGACCAGCCAACGGTCATATTTTTGACCATTGAGCCACCGGTCGACAGCCCAGTCGACTGTCCCAGACAAACTCGCTTACTGGTCGACCGCCCAGTCGACTGAGCCTAAAGGCCCTCAGCTTTGTCGGTCGATCGCCCGGTCAACCGACACTACCTGAAAGTCGGGTAGTTACAATCAGTCGACTGCTCGATCGATCAGCCTTATAGGTAAGTCCTTGTGCACAGTCCGACCGACTGGTCGACCAAACTCTGGTTCTGTCGACCGGCCGGTCAACCACCAGCAGGCTCAGGCTAGGGTTTATAGGGATTGAAACCTGGTCTTATATAACACCTACAAAATCCCATAAAATCTCATAAATTTCACAAAAATAAGTTCTTATAAATATTTAAAGAAAAAATATGTGTGACCAAAAATCAGCACATATTACAAACTATTTGAACTATTTTTGTGATATAAAAATTAAGCTTTAAACCAAAACCAATATTTTCAAAATACAAACTTTGAAATTAAAATCTAATTTTTCTCAAACTTGTATAAATACAAAAACAAGATATTTAAACTCTTTTTAGGCATAGAGTGTATGGATAGAATCCAATACACATATAAAAGATATATCTATGTTTACATTAAGCCCAAAATAAGTTTTGTTAATTATAAAACTCTAAACACATGAAATAGAATCATCAAAATAAGTTTTTTAAATATATGAAGCATAGATGTATATAGATGAAATCTAACATGTAATAAATCATGTAAACCTGTTTTGATTCTATCTATTCATGAAAATCATATATATGTGTACTTGAAATCCAAAACTGATTAAACAAAAAACCAAACACATTGAACTTGTGTGTGTGTGTGAACTTGAGCATATCAACACTAGTCTATTTTACACAAGATCTAAACACAAACTAAAACTAAACAAACTGAAGTCTTCTTGTAGAACTCCTTCTTCAAGCCGACTCGATCCAAACACGATCCAAAGAGCTTGACTCCATGCCATCTTGACACGCGAGCTCTTGAATCTACATGTGTTAGCTCCAAAACTCCTTTGTTGAAACTAAATCTTAATCGATCACTGAAACTATATAAACACAAGATCATTAGTAAATGAATCTTCTTAAGTTAGTCATCATCAAAACTAAGGTGAAAGGCCTCTGGGCTAACATGAAAGCAATTGTATAATGCAAGATGAACAATTACGCAAGTATGAAAAATTGAAAAGCAATAGAGAGTAAGACACAAGCAAACACAAACACAAAGAAATTATTTCGAGATTCGAGGCATCGCTCTACGTCTCCGCCTTCATCACTATGAAGGATTTCACTATCCTCTAAGGGATCTTCCATAAGGGACCTTACACAAGGAATTACAATTTTGGTCTACACATGACCGGAGTACACAACTCCCACCAACTCAACCCTCTACACAAGAGGTAGCATAAAGCCAATTGAGGTTACAAAGCTCTTGGTGATCCAACAAGATCACAAACACTCTCTTACAACTTCCTATAGAGTAGAATATGAAGTGTTGCTCAAGAAATTAAGTGAGAGATGAAATTCAGATAGAAAGAATATAAGAGCTTTAAAACCAACTGAAAATAGCTTTGGAAAGAAAGAACTTGAAGATTGAAGCTACAAAAACTTTTATCTTTTGAAACAAACTAGAAAACTTGTAAACTGTATATTTTTTCTTGTCTAAAATCAAAACCGATGACCATATATATAGGCAATGGATAAATATCATGATAAATTATACCAGATCATTATGGTGTGTTTAGACATGTGAAAACCAAAAATGCCCGTTGGAATCCACAAAAAATAAAACAGATCAAAAAATTAGCCGTTATGGCCAACTGGCAGCCTGTCAGTCGACCGGCCTATCGACCGACAGCTCATCCAAAAAAGAACCGTTGGTTCCGGTCGACCGGGAGGTCGGCGGCTTGGCAGTTCAAAATGAAAAATGAAATGTCGGTCGACTGGTCAGTCGATTGACCCTAACAGAGAGTTAAGGTCTCTCAGTCGGTCGACTGATCAGTCGATCAACAACGTGCACAAACATGCACGCCCCTGGCCAAGGCCCGTCGACCAGACGGTCGACTATTTTGGCCTGAAATGTTCATCGGTTAAACGTCCGGTCGACCGTTTGGCCTGAAACAGTTTTTTGTATTATTTTTGAATTTCATAATTTTCAAATATTTTATATTTGTTTATAGGTAATATAGAAATGTATAAGTGATGAAATACATGTTCTAAATTTGTTATAAAATTTTGGAAAAATTTTGAGACATGCATCAAAACTAAACATGCAAAATACCAATACTATCAAAACTTGTATATTTCAAAATCGTGTATTTTGTCTGTGTAACTTCATGAGCATCATAACTATATTCTGCACTTTAACAAATTAATATCTTACAAGGCTCTAGGTGACTACAGATCTTCAACTGGTCTTCTCAATTAGCGATGTTGAGTACTTTAAGCTTTGATCCCGTATTTAAATCTTCTTGAGTCCCAACACCTTCCTTTAGAGGAAGAAAACTACTTGAATCCTTAAAATCCTGAGATAATTTAACACTTGAACTTGATTAGTATAAATAACCTCATATGCTTTGTTATCATCAAAACCATAAAACCGGGTGGTTGTAACCTTGGGCCAACATTTTCCCCCTTTTTGATGATGACAAAACATACGAGTTATTTAAGATAAAGATAGGAAAGAGCTTGAAAAATCTTCCCCTCAAGTTATGCTATCTATTAAGTACAAGAAAATATTATGATTTTAAATGGATTTGACAATATAAGCAAGTCACACATATATGCATATATAAATGATACCAATATAGAATATTATGCATATATGCCTATCATCCTTCCAATCCTCCTTCCTCCAAAATATAATATGCAATGAATAAAAATAATGAATCATAGCATTGCATATAAGCATGAAAATGGATATAGCATACCAAACACTAAATAACTCAAATATCTCTCCCCCTTTTTTGTCATGCATCAAAAAGGAAAAAGACATTAACATGAAAGAAATATTAATTTGAAAAAAATACATGTATTCAAAACTTATGAATCCATAACACAAACATTTAATTCACCACAAATGAATGAAAATCTTTGACTCTCTAACTCTATCTTTACTTTGTGCCTTGCATCATTTCATATTGCTCATTCATTATATGCTTGGCTTAATTGTGTGCCCCACTTGTGCTTAACCACGAGAGCTTCATATAGCGCCTCAACTCTTATTCAGATGAATCAAGAGGAGTTAGTCAGAGCCCTTCACCGGAATTCGGCTACACTCGTTGGTTGCATAAGTGTTGTTGCAATTAAGTTTTTAATTTCCGCATTTTGTTCATTAGATTAGCCGTACACCTATTCACCCCCTCTAGGTGTACTTACAATTGGTATTAGAGCCTACGCTTTTGATATTAGGTTTAACCACCTAGGAGTGTGATCTTGGTTGCTAATCTAAATTTGCATTTGCATTTGCACACATATTGTTTGCACTCATGGATGTCCCTCCTATGTGTGATATCTCTAGACTTGATATATGGAAGGTTCTGATGAGTTGTCATTTAAAACCCTAGGTTATAAAGTTTACCTTACCATTACCAAGGAATCCTACCTTAGTGACAGCAGGCATATAGAGGCCAATGCACTAGCCCTAAAGGCACTTAGAGCATCTCTTGATAAAGAATATTTACATATGTTTTCTCACTATGAGTCCGCTTTTGCAGTATGGAGCATTTTAACATCTCCCGAGCTACCAACGCTTATCGATAAGAAGAGGAGATCTAGGAGAGACAAGTCCGACGAACGTTTCTTCATGGTCCAAGAGAATGACTCCCTTGAGGTACAATCGGAAACTCAACTAGATGCTAGCACTAGTTCCTATTGCAATGAGTGTTTAGAGGCACAATCCATGAATGATGAACTTGCTAAAAATGTGAAATTTGATTTCAAAATACAACTTTTAAAAAAGGAAGTCTTGGTTTAAAAGAAGAATAAAAATTTATCTTCTAGACTTGAGATTGTTTTGCAAGAAAGGGATGAGATTCAAGTGAAATTGAATCGCTTAAATCCCAACTTGATCTTACACTTAATGAAACAAAATTTTAAAAGTAAAAATGATGAGAATATGTTTTAAAGAAAAATGAGGATTTAACTTCAAACTTGATTTTGTATTAAAAGAAATAATTCTTTGAAAATAAATAAATTTGATTTCACAAGAATTGAAAGATTGTTTAAAGAAAAACGTTTCTTTGAAAAATGATTTAGATTCTCATGTTTGCCATGCTAGTATAGCTTCACATCCTAGCTTACCTATTGCATGCACCTCTTATATAATTGAAAATGATATATCTATGCTTAAGAAATGTTGATTGTTTGGGCTCCACTTTGAGCCATTGTGCCATGAACCACTCACGTTTGAATCTATGTTTCAAAAGAAACAAGTTCCATCTTTACATGCATACCATCCACGGCATACACATGCTTCGCACGTTCATGTACACAACACTATGTATGCTCATGTGTACACTTGTACACATTGTGGACGTAAGGGCCACCTTGCTAAGTTTTGCTATGATCTTATACATGATTCAAATTTAGCAACTAAATTTGTTTGGGTTAGGAAAGGAACTAACCCCATGGACCCAAAAGAGTGTGGGTACCAAAGACCACCCCTATTGTATTTGATGTAGGTGTGGGCTCTCGTATGACGTGAGTGAGGGTGCCTTGAGGTGGATGCGTTCCGAGCTTAAAAGAGGACTATTTGGATGCATCACTTTCAAGGAGTTTGGTGGGAGGACCACCTTGTTTTGGAAATATGGAGAGTGCCCTCATGGTTTTGGTAACAATCTCTTACTCCTCATTTATTGTTTACATGCTTTTCATATCATTGATTTTAGCATGTTTTGATGTTTCATGATTAGTATGTTATATGTCATGATATTTAGATTAGTCATATACATGTTTAGTTATTTGAGACACCCATGTTTAATATGGATTTATATCTATGTGTTCTCACATTTGCTTTAACTAATGTGTATGTCCTAGATCTATGCATGTGCATGTACATAATGATCATATGTATGTTTATAAGTTTTTATTTGATTTCTATGCTTCATGTTTTGATTACATGTTTAGATTTAGCCTTCATTAAGACTTGGATATATACTTGTACAACTAGTGAGCCACAAATAGATCATTATATGTTTGTACTTGAAAGCTCATTTGTACTCATTAGATGTACTAATATAGCCTAGTTTTGATGATTCATGCATTGACTAATATTCTCATTTTCTACATGTTTTTCATGTTTATATGTTTAGCTTCCTGTATATGTCTATTGTGTCTAAACTATTAGCTATACATATACATCCTTGAGCACTTGCCTTCATGCATATACTTTTGTGGACTCGTTATGTTTTGGATATGTATGTATATTTTAGTTTGTACATGACATACATATACCTTTGAAGATTCTAGTTTTGATGATTTTCATGTTTTTAAGGATTTCATATTGAGCTAAATTGACTATTTTCATGACTATGTCTTTCACACAAAACTTGTACACTCACATTATTTGAGGTTTTTCTCATGATTTTATTTTCATGAGTCCTATATGAGCTTTATATCTTTTGAGTGTCAATTGTTGAGTGATTTTCATTTTTCATGAATTTATTTTTGTTTTATTCCTTGCTTGAAGGATTTCGTACTAGTTTACAAATTTTTCTTATAACTAGTTTGTATTCTTCATTTTGAAAGAGTTTTCAATTATGCTAAACTATTTTCAAACCTATTTTTGAAACCCTTTCCATTAAAGGAGGTTAGTTGGGCGACCATGCCTTGTATGCTTCTTATTGAAAATCCTCTTAACATGTGCATGAAATGGGTGGAAGGTAATATGAGTTATACACTTGATCTTATTATGTTTCAATTGGTTTCATTGGATCTTTTCAATTGGTATCACTATTGACATTTTTTTCGTATACTCATATATATTTCTATATATGTATGATTACACTTCAAATAGTATCAATTTTCGATTAGTATTCAATTTTCCATACATATATATGATTTATTTGTGCTTACTATATCTCTATACCTTGAGCACAAATTTTGGTTATGCTAAGCTTGATTTCAAATGTCTATTATATTTCAATTGATATATTTCAATTGGTATCTTTACAAGCTTATGCATCATTTTATTTGGTATTCATAAAGGGGGAGAAAATTTATATTTCATCTTTTAATGATATTTTACTCCCACACTTTATGTTGAAATATGATTAAAAAAAAAGATATTGATTATTGTTGGTATCATATACTTTAATAAAAAAAATTACTTTCAATTGGTACTAATCTTTACATATTGGTATCAAGATTACCTATAAGTTTACTTACAATTGGTATCAAAATTTTTGATTAAATACTTTAAAATGATTTATTTACTACAATTGGTATTGAAATATACATTAAAAACATTTGTTTTATGTACCTTCAATTAGTATGTTTTATTTATTTTATTGATATCTTGATAATTGAAATTGATATATCTTTTCTTACAATTGGTATCATAAAGTTTTGTTTTGATTTCCCCCCTTATTGATATTATTTTGTTTAAGACAAAAAGGGGGAGAACATTATTTTTTATGTTTTCTTTGACCCCTTTGTTGATGATTGACAAAAAGGGGGAGAAGTATTTGAGTTTATATGCATGAGTTTATATGCATGTTTATTGTTTAATATGCATGTTTATTGTTTATTATTGATATTCATATTGATATTTTTTTTGCTGGTATCAAAAGCTTTATTGATTATCTTTCCAATTGGTATCAAGAATTTTTTTTTTATTGATTGGTATCAAGAGCTTACGTTTTTTCATTGAAATTTTTATTGGTATCAAAAGCAATTATTTAAGAACATGTTTATTTTAAAAAGGTAAAGGAATTTATTTTAAAAGTTTGGTATCAAGAGCATGTTCATTTCATTATTTTTATGCATGTTGATGCATATCCATATTTAGTATTCATTGCATATATTTATTGTTTATTGCTATGCATGAGTTAAGGGGGAGCTTCTTTGAAGCTTAACTTTAATCAGCATATATAACTCCATAAGTTTTGTCATCATCAAAAAGGGGGAGATTGTTGGCCCAGAGGCCTTCCACTCTAATTTTGATGATGATTAACTCATGTAGTTATAGTTTACTAATAATCTTGTGATGTTTAGTTTTAGATACTTAACCAAGATATTAGTAGGTGATTAGCTTCAACAAAGATATTTTGGAGCTTTCACATGGTGATTCAAGAGCCCGAGCGTCAAAGTTCATATCTAACACTCGCTGGAGTCAAGCTCGGTGGATCACGTTTGGATCGAGTCGACTTGGAGACGGCGCTCTACAAGAAGACTTTGGTACATAGTTTAGTTTATGTTTTAGATCCATTTGTTAAAGATTAGATAGTGTGATATGCTCAAGTTCACAACTCACACACTTGTTTAAAGTTTCATGTTTATTGGTTTTCGGTTTTTGGTTTAACCGATCTTGGTTTTCAGGAATAGATAGAATCAAAACAAGTTTACATGGTTTAATGTATAATAGATTTGTTCTATATACATGTATGCTTCAACTATTTAAACAAACTTAGTTTGATAGTCTATTTCATGAGTTTGGAGTTTTGATATTTTAACAAAACTTATTTTTGGATTTATTGTCAAAAACATTAATATATCTTTATATGTATATTGGATTATATCCATATACTATATGCTTCAAAGTTGTTTCAATATCATGTTTTTGTATTTGGATGAGTTTTGGACAAAACGTTTTTCCATTTCAAAAATCCTAGTTTTGGAAAATACGGAATTTGGCTTTCGGTAAAATTTCTATTACACAAAAGAGTTCAAAATGTTTGTAACTTGGTTTGATTTTTACTCAAACAAGTTTGTATTTCAAAGAGAATATAAGAACTTATTTTGTGGATTTTTAGAGATTTTATGGGTAATAAAGGATAAAAACCCAAGTTTTTCAAGTCCTAAATTCTGTCTGCCAGGCCCTGGCGGTCGACCGACCGGTCGACCGGATCAGGAGCCGGTCGACCGGAACGGTCGACCGAATGTGCACAAAACGTGCACAAGGCCATTTGGTTTGGCCGGTCGACCATGCGGTCGACCGACTGAAGTATCCTTACTCTCGGGTAAGGACGGTCGACTGGGCGGTCGACCGGAGGTTGGCAACGGTCAAATTTCGACCATTGGCCGGTCGACCGGATGGTCAATTCTGACCATAATTAGCTGCCAACGGCTAGTTTTTCAAATGGCTATATAAATGGGTTTTTCTCTTCACTGTTTTCAACAAGTTTTGAAGAGCTTATTTTCTGATCTTACTAGTGTTTTTGCAGCAATCAAAAAGAAGTTTTGGGCTCTAAAGTTTACACTTGATTTGGTGTTTTTCTAGGGTTTGAAAAATCAAAGAAAAGTGATTTTGGGAAAAGTGTTTTTGGTTCATCTTCTTCATCCTTATTTCTTGTTTTTCCAGGATTTTCTTTGAATATTTATTTTTCATTCCTTTAGTTTTTCTCACACTTGAGCTTATTATTCTATCCTATCTATAGGATCTTTGTTTTTGTGGGAAAAGAAATTGTTTGGTGGTCTTTTGATCACTAAGTTGTAAACCCTCCTACTTTGTGTTATCCCTCTTGTGTAGAGGTTGATTTTGGAGTGGTGGCTTTGTGTCCTATCCCTCTAGTGAGAGGTTGATTGGTTGTTGGCTTTGTGCCCATCCCTCATTTGTGAGGTTGATTGAGTTTTGTGGTGGCTTTGTGCTAGGTTGTGTTTGTAAAGAGAGGAGTTGTGTACTCCCAGTTATTGTATTGCCCCAAATCCTCAGTGGAGGTTCCCTGTGTGGGAGTCCTGTGTGGAAAAGTTAGTGGAATCCTTCTGTGTGAAGGCAGGGACGTAGAGCTGGGTGCTCGAACCTCGAAACATATCCGTGTGTTAGCGATTGATCCATTGACTCTCTAACTCTCTCTTTACTTTGTGCCTTGCATCATTCATATTGCTCATTCATTATATGCTTGGCTTAATTGTGTGTGCCTCACTTGTGCTTAACCACGAGAGCTTCATATAGCGCCTCAACTCTTATTCAGAGGAATCAAGAGGAGTTAGTCCAGAGCCCTTCACTGGGAATTCGGCTACACTCGTTGGTTGCATTAAGTGTTGTTGCAATTAGTTTTTAATTTCTGCATTATGTTCATTAGATTAGCCGTACACCTATTCACCCCCCTCTAGGTGTACTTACAGATATTTATAATGTCGATCTTCATGACTTTGATTATCCTGACTATGAGTCTACCCACACTGCCTCTACCCTACTTCACGATGATGACAACCCTGGCTTAGTTAGGAATGAGGAGGTGAAGTACTATACTCTTACCACCCAAGTCCTGGCTAAGATCGTATTCTATAACCTTCTGCCAAAATCAGGAGAGTATAGTCACGCTAGGGGTTCTGCTCTTCTGGTCATCTATTGCCTTCTGAAATGTATTAGAATAAACATTCCCAAACTCATCATCGGCTATATGACATCTGATCACCTTCTTGTCCCAAACCGACACTTGCCCTTTGGGATGCTCATCACTCGTCTATTAAAGCAATTAAGATTTGATCTTTCCTCTGAACGGTCAGTTGAACCGTCAGTTGACATAAACAGCACCCTCCTCAAGAGGATGCGTGCTCGGGAGCGTCTCCTGCTCCTCAGCCGCAGCCTACCATTCCTGCTGTTCATGGATCCTCCTTTGGCTCTTCTTCTTCTTTCGACCCCTACCTTATTTTATCCACTCAGCTTCGAGAGCACAGCTAGCAGGTGTCAGCTGAGATGGCCGCAAACTTTTAGCGGCTGGAGCAGCGTCTGGACAATGAGCTCAACCATATTTGTGACTCCATTCGCTACATGCATACATGTATCAGAGACATCTACACCAGGTTTGATTAGTCGGCTCCTCTTCTCGTAGTCGTGCACAGCCACTTCCTACTTCTGGCCCTCCGTTCGCTGCATGGGCTCCTCCTGGAGGACCCTGATTTTACGAGGCGTGACCCCTTTTGTTGATGACAAAAAGGGAGAGATTTTATGGAGTTATTTCTGGTTGTTTTCATGTTTATGTATTTGGATATTAGTTTGTCTTTTTTTTTTTTTTTGGACATCTTTATTGGTGTTTGGTATGTATTTTATGTGGACATGTGTTTTAATTGGTTTTTGAGGTTGGCATGAACCTCCTAGCTTGTATGGACACCTTTTTATTATGATATGGCAGTTATCTTTCTTGTCTCCATATGGTATATGTGATTGGTTGTATACTTTATTTGATCTATTCTTGATCCAATCATCTACTTTGGAGGTTGGAGGTATTTCTGGATGGATGGAGTAACCATTTGTGCATATACTTTCATATTTCTGTATCTTTGTTATGCATAGATGGTAGCTATGTATCTAATTGTCATATCATATATATGCTTTTATTGTGCATTTAAATCTTTTATATCATAGTCTTATATATGCACGTGTTAATGAGGAGCTTCACTTGAAGTCTTTACTCAAAATATTTGCAATAACTCCATATGTTTCGTCATTATCAAAAAGGGGGAGATTGTTGGCCCAAAGGCCATTAGCCCCAAATTTTAATGATAACAAACCATATGTAGTTAGATATTAACAAGATTATTTAATTGAGTTTCACGTAAAAATATAGATTGACTGTAGGCTCCATCACAAAACTCACACGTTTGGAAGCCGTGAAGATTTAGATCCCAGAGCCTAGCACACTAGAAGAGCTCTAGGATCAAGCAAAGTTGAGAAGACTATATCAAAGATTTGTATCTTTCTATTTTCTATTTTTAGTTAGAATTTATAGTCTATTTATCAAAACCGAGATGATAGAGGTTGATAACCTTGGGATTGTCACACACGAACACACATTTGATATTGCTTCATGTTTTCAAGCAAAATTTTATTGCAAAATTTCTTACTGAGT
>JAVJIF010017397.1:0-22927 GCA_038442645.1 Agave tequilana
GAAAATAAAAGGCTAGTCTGTGGTGACGTAGTATAATTTTTTAGTATAGGGTATTTATAATCCTCTGTAGATTATGCATTCGTGTTCAGCAGGTCATGAGCGTATGCCACCTGGCTCGGCTCACAGTTCAGCATTTGTGTGAGGAGGAGTAATATATATACTATCCAATCTCCCATCTCCTATCCAATATGGGACTAAACTCAAAGACAAGTATGAGAGAAACTCAAATTTTCTCTCCAAACTCAAAACATGTCCGACACTTTCGTCTCCGCAGTATCTCCACTCGTGGCCGACGGCCTTGACGAGCACCTCTGGCTCGCCGGCATCCGTGCCGTGGGGCTCGTTGTCTCCGCGGTGCCGCACTCAGACCTGCACTGCCACCTCCAGTCCCTGGTCGACCTCGGCCACGGCAGGCTCGAGAACGACCCGAGCAACAGGGTGCGCAGCACGGCGGCCCTCGCTGACGCCACGGCCTCTCGCTGCTTCCAGACTTCTCTGCCGCTGCTGAGGCCTCTGTGGCTTGACATGAACAGAACGAGGGGCAGGTCCAGGCTGGCTTCTTGATCGCAACTTCCTTCATTATCAACCACATGGATCACGTCTACGCGAGCTACTATGCTGATCTCTGGTGCTGAGCCACGTGTTTGCACTCGTCTGTGAGGGGCCGCGGCAGTGCAAGATCGTCGGGGGAGCGCGACGGGACTCATCCAGACTCTACTCTGCTCAAGATTGTAAGACAATGCCTGGTCATCCTAAGACCGCAGGTTGATTCCGCGATGCAGTTGTGGTTCTTGTCGACGTTCGTAAACTTCGAGCGGCCGTGCCCATGCACCGCAGCCCTGCAAGCAGCTGCTTGATGTGCCGGTGCTCATCGCGAAGAGGGGCGGGGCTCTCTGATCTGTTCAAGGCCGTGGCCAGCGAGCTCATGAGCGGCGATGATCGACGCAGTTGGCGGTATTTATAAGGTGATGGAGGTCGTCGGAACGGCCGTCGACAGCAAGGCCACGGCGAGTGCCTTTGCTGACTCTTCCGCCGTTGTCTGGTCTGAGGAGCTGCTGCTCGAGAATGATCAGCTGTTCACATCTCCCCCGTTCTAGATTTTGTTTTTTGTGATTGAATCACGTTTGAAATTTAATCTGTTTCTTCGAGTTTTAGCATGCTAAGTATATGCATCAGCACATCAGACTTCTAAAGCTTTTCTTCTCAAAATTTTTGTTCACAGAATAAATTCCAGTCTACTCTGATTGTTCTTGCAAAGTTCTTCTTTAAGTTATAATATCTGGTCCTATTGTAAATTTTACATGCATGAAGCCCCCATTTTCCACAGCTTCCCCATGCTTTGAATCTAGATTTTTCTTAAAAGAAACATTCTTCAATATTGATTCTCTTTCCACCTATCAAACAAAGAAATTAAGAAATCAGAAGCATTTTCACGTCAGCATTTAAGATCCAATCACATTTCCTGTCTTCGTTTTCTAAACAGGGTTTTGAAATTAGAATAAGAGTTTCAAACCCATTTTGAAAATTAGAACCTGAATATGGATTGAATAACAAAACTCTGTTTTGGGTGATCTCTCTTGCCAAATAGGACAAGGGTTGTTTGTTTGTACCAAAAAATCTGAAATATCTAAACGCAAAATCTAATGAATGCTAGATTTTTAAGAACCTAATATCCTCAGTAATATTTTTAAAAATATAGAATATATTCTCTTTCTCACATTTTAGATATCTTTATTTTTTTTTTCAAATATAAATACCAAAGTAGTCTGATGTGTCGACTATTGCATTGGATTTACACAGAATTTGCTGAAATCTCTTTAATTCCCCTCTTGTAACTCAAACAAATATGTGAAGAGCTCGAAGAGGAGTCATCTTAGATACTTTGAAATTCCTTTCGAGTGGACAAAAAGCCCCTAAACATGTTTGAGACCGGTATTATCAGAATCTAAGGTGTGAATGTGAAATTATATGGAGATTTGAGTCGATTTGGTAAAAGAAAAACTTTAACGAAAATGTGCTGAAAGTGTAAGCACATCAGCTTGTTGAAGGTGTAAAGTGAAACTTTCATGGGATTATTTTTGCAATATTGGCACCAAAAATCTTTCTTGATTCGTGGTTCATCTCTGAAATTTTTGTATTTCTGTGTTCTCCCTCCTAGAATTCCTCAGTTGACATAGAAACTTATTTCCATACCTACTAATTTAATCAACTTTTTGAGACTCAAGGACTAATGTCATGTTTTCTTATTGCTCTACAAATTAATTCTAGCCGTTTATTTATCAATACTATTTAGGATTCCAACTATAATAATTTTTATTTAAATCTAATTAGTAATTACTCTTACTTTTATAGCTGTATAATAGCTTTCATAATTTCATTATTTTTGACAAGTTATATTTTTAAAATTCAAGTTGTGAATTTCAAACATATTTAAAGTTAAAACTCATCTAATTATTTAGAGGGTCATATAATAATTTTCTTTCTATTGAGAGTACTGTAATAGTCTGTCGAGAGATAAAAACACGTGCCTTCTGTTCGTGTCACTCCCATGATCTCGGGGGTGAGATGGGCTGGGCTAGGTCAGTTGATAATTTATAGTAAAATGAATGAGCTCTGGGGCAACGTAGATTTGAGTTGGGCATCTAATGGCCCACCCAAATATGCCCATTATTTTGAGCCAGCCCGCGGGCTGGCGTGAAAATTAATTATGTATAGAAAAAAAAACCATAGAAAATTCACAAGATTTAATAAATTCCAATCATTAACCAATTTAGTAGCGTTTCAAATAAAAGTAGAAACTCACAAGTAATAATTACTATTCACCAGCATGTACAGTGAAAAAACAAACCATAGATAAAAAAATATGCTCATTATTTGAGTTGGCATCTAATAGCCCACCCAAATACCCCCATTACTCTAAAAATGTAAAAGTGAAACATTTTATTCACTTTTTATATTTATTTAAAGGAAAGTTAATTTTGAAAGTGAAAAAATTGTCTTGTATCTACTTATGATATCTTGTAATTTCTACTCCAACTCTAAAAAAATCTGAAGAGGCTATTAAAAGAAAAGAGTGGGTCTGATATTTATTTAATAACTAATATGTTGTTATCAAATCCACTTTTTTTTTTTACAGTTTCAATATTTTTACTAGTTTGTTGATGAGAAAAAACTTTCACACTTATCAAAAAAATTCACTTTCATACTTTCAGCCTCACTCTTAAATTGTCAAGCACTCCCACATACAAATTTTTTTGAACTCACACGCTTCCTCTCACCGCTTTCCAAATTAATCTCGGCCGTCCAACATTAACATCATTGGGATCTTACAGATAATAACTTTTATTTAAATCTAATTACTCGGCCCTCTAAACTCATAATAACCTTCATTAGTTTTAACTCATGTATTTTCAAAATTTTTTTTTTTTCTGAAAAATATTTTAAAACTCATCTAATTACCTGGAAGATCATATGTAAAATTTTATTTTCAACTTTTTAAAGTGGAAGTCTTGACAAGTGATAAAAGCACGTGCATTCTGGACATAGTTCTAGTATTTATACATACGCACCAAAATTCACCTAGCTTTTCCCTTCCCTAATCGAATAAAATTCTCACATCCTTTTAACGAGCTCATCGGAGAAATGGCGGGCGATGGCGGTCGGAACCCTAGGTTCTTCGTCGCCGTTCACGTCGGCGCTGGATTTCACTCCCCTTCAAACGAGAAGTCCTACAGAGAGCAATCAGAGGGCGTGCCTCGCTGCCGCTTCCGTTCTTCGAAAGGTCTCTCATAACATCTCCACCCTTGTCAATTTTTCATTCATTTCTAGGGTTCTAAGAAAATTCTGTTACTCACTTAAAAGAGTAAATGTCGTAATTCCTTGACTGCGCTTGAATCTACGAGCAAACACCTGCAATTTTGGCTAAAAAGGAAGAACACAGTGATAAAAAAGAGAATTCCGGTACATTTTCATAATCTTGGTTTGCATTGGTCTAGATGTATCTGTTCTTCGTCGTAATATTATTCTTTATTTACAGATTATAGATTACTGTAGTTTTTAATTCCGTTGTGCAAGTTCGATACTTTGCAATACCAAGTAACTGTGAATCCAGGATGATTTCAAACCCCTGTATCTTGTTCCATTAACATCAAGCATTTCTCATGTAATGCATATCCATTTTTTCTTGTAAAAATGTAGTGGCTAATGCTTTATTATGTTTTTAGGATGATGGTACATCTCTAGATGCTGTTTCAGCTGCTATTCAAGTTCTAGAGGTGGGTAAATTGTTCTATATCAATTTTCCTTCTTTAGCATCCTGTTTCAAAGTGCTGTCTGGATGCTTTGCCACATAAACGATCACTGTGTTTCCTTTGTTCAGATTTTTAAATCATGTGCTCTTTGATATTGAATGGTTAGTGTGTCAATAAACGCAGCAGACACTAGGCTGCTGATGCAGTTATGTGAAGAAGTAACTGTTCTTAACACTTCTACCATAGTCACTCCGAGATTTATGTCATCACTGGTGATTGACTCATTGAATGGAAACCATTGTGTTTCTTCCTCTTTTTTCTACGGCTGAAGTCTTCAGCTGTTTCTATGGCAACTTATAGAAGTGATTGACTCCTTTTGTTATAATTTTATTTGTTTTGAGAGAAGGCACCTTTTGTTATATCTACTTTTGGTTTTTGAGGTTTACAAAATCTTCTTTTTTTTTATTTTCCACTTTTCCAACAATGTTCGGTCTTCTCCTAAATAGCGAATTTCTGGGCCTTGTTACCAACAACACCTGTTTTGTTCTTCCTGCTTAAAGTTCATGATGAAATATTCCCAGTTCTCTGACTCGTTGAATACTTTGATTTGTACCAGTATTCTTTCAGTTAATAATTTAATTGATGCTATTTTCTGAATCACACTAAAAGTTACATATATTTCCCTAAGTAATCTCTAGTCTTGGCATGGGTCTCTGATCTTTTGATTTGTTTGATCCTCAAAAGTGACTGCTGTTTCTGGAATCAACCTTCTTGTCTGATCCTCCAAAGAGTGGCAACTTGTTGTTGGAATCTACCTTCCCTTCATTGTCGTTCATTCCGCAGCAGACATTAGGCTGCTGATGCAGTATGTGAAGAAGTAACTGTTCTTAACACTTCTACCATAGTCACTCTGAGATTTATGTCATGACTTGAGATTGGCTTATTGAATGGAAACCATTGTGTTTCTTCTCTTATTTTTACAGCTGAAGTCTTCACTGTTTCTATGGCAACTTATAGAAGTGATTGACTCCTGTTGTTATAATTTTTTTTTTGAGAGAAGGCACCTTTTGTTATATCTACTTTGGTTTTTGAGGTTTACAAATTCTTCTCTTTTTATTCCCACTTTTCCGACAATGTTCGGTCTTCTCCTAACTTGAGAGTTTCTGGGCCTTGTTACCAACAAACACCAATTCTGTCCTTCCTACTTGACGTTCATGATGAAATATTCCCAAGTCCTTTGACTCGTTGAATACTTTGATTTGTACCAGAATTCTTTCAGTTAATAATTGTTGGATGTGTTTTGATTTTGAGGAAAAACTTGAGTTTACTCTTATTTGACTTTGGTTTTAGTCCCATATTGGATAGGAGATGGGAGGTTTGGTAGTATATATATCAACTTCTCTCATGCCTATTGTTATGAGTGTTGGACCATGTGCCACATCCCCGCGCGCGCGCCGAACCGAACCGGGCCGGGTTCGGGTGGCGCGCGCCCACGACCTGCGAACACGACTGCAGTTCTATTCAGGGGGCCCTTGAACCTGAAACTTTTTTGTTTTTCTATTTAATTTTGTTTAAAATTATGTTTGATTTTTTCGGGATTTTTGTTCGGTTTTGACCCATTCTCCAGATCTGCTCGCGAACTGCATGATCGTGTGCAGATTTGGAGCAGGACTGTTACAACTGATTAACTCCGAGAATCTATAAATAGTTTCTCGCAGTTCAGTCTGTAACATGCAAAAACTACTACAACACTCTGTCTCCCCTTTCTATATTTCTTTATTGCAAATTTTGGTTCAATTTTTTTGGTGATTTTCGGAGAATTACTTTTACCTACGAGCAACCAATTTTCATCTTAGTAGAGACCTAGCTCATCGTCCTGAGCTGGGTGCTGGTGATCTACTGGGGATTTTACCGCTAGGAGAGGATGTCATTCAGGGTCCAGACGAGGGGCCGACCATCTATCTTCTAGGGCAGTACTTCTACACGACTGTCACCCAGGCTAGCAAATTTAACTTTTCTTTAATTGCTTTATGTTAGTTGCATGCTTAGGACAAGTATTTAATTTATGTTTTAATTGTTGCATGATGATTTAAGATTTAAAATTTAAAAAATATTGTTATATATCCAACAATAATTTAATTGATGCTATTTTTTGGATCACACTAAAAGTTACATATGTTTCCCCAAGTAATCTCTAGTCTTGGCATGGGTCTCTGATCTTTTGATTTGTTTGATCCTCCAAAAGTGACGACCTGTTTCTGGAATCTACCTTCTTATCTGAACCTCCAAAGAGTGGTAACCTGTTGTTGGAATCTACCTTCCCTTCATCGTCGTTCATTCTGTACCTGTCCCCCCCCCCCCCCCCCAAACACACACACACACACAAACACACACCACACACACACACTACCAACACCAAAACAACCACCACCACAAAACAACAACCAACAACCAACCCATGGAGGAGCCACACGCCAACCCCACACACATATACTTAACCACCAGGAATTTTTCCTTGGTACTTTAGTTCTCACCTTTCGATGCACTTCACTGTGAGAGTAAACATTCGATGAGACACATTCGAAATATACAGTAAAATGTTATTCATGTATAATGTTAAAGGAGTGTGAATTAGAAAAAACGTAGTAAAGTACTCTACTAAACTAAACCACATTACTAAGTGATCCATAGATTTGATCCAGACTATCTAAAGCATTGCATGCATCCTATTGTCAAATGTTCTAGCATTGGAAAAGAATATCTGCTCAATTGTCCACAACTGGTGCATCGGTGCAGGATGCATTTCGATCTTTATATGTAGTCATGGTCTCACAAAATCCTGTGTCATGGCGTTAAAAGAAGTGCAGATTTAATAGAGTAAAGTATACACTAATAATTTAGATAATCTAAATTATTCATGATTTATACTACATTCAAAGCATTATTGTTTCTTTCTAGCATCGGCAAAGAAGATGATCTCACCACAGGTGCATGCTGCAATAACTTTGTGATATTTATGGTCCTACAACATTCAAGTCGTTTCTCCCTCATGTTCCCATCCATGTGCTTTTATTTCTTGTTTGATTTCTTAAGTGAATATTGTAAGTTTAATTTCTTTGCTCTAGGATGATCCAATCACAAATGCAGGTCGAGGCTGGCTTCTTGTCGCAACTTCCTTCATTATCAACCACATGGATCACGTCTACGCGAGCTACTATGCCACGTGTTTGCACTCGTCTGTGAGGGGCCGCGGCAGTGCAAGATCGTCGGGGGAGCGCGACGGGACTCAATCCAGACTACTCTGCTCAAGATTGTAAGACAATGCCTGGTCATCCTAAGACCGCAGCTTGATTCCGCGATGCAGTTGTGGTTCTTGTCGACGTTCGTAAACTTCGAGCAGCCGTGCCCATGCACCGCAGCTACTACAAGCAGCTGCTTGATATGACGGTGCTCATCGCGAAGAGGGCGGGGCTCTCTGATCTGTTCAAGGCCGTGGCCAGCGAGCTCATGAGCGGCGATGATCGACACAGTTGGCGTATTTATGTAAGGTGATGGAGGTCGTCGGAACGGCCGTCGACAGCAAGGCCACGGCGAGTGCTTTGCTGACTCTTCCGCCGTAGTCTGGTCTGAGGAGCTGCTGCTCGAGAATGATCAGCTGTTCACATCTCCCCGTTCTAGATTTGTTTTTGTGATTGAATCACTCTGAAATTTGTTGTTTGAAATTTAATCTGTTTCTTCGAGTTTTAGCATGCTAAGTATATGCATCAGCACATCAGACTTCTAAAGCTTTTCTTCTCAAAATTTTTGTTCACAGAATAAAATTCCAGTCTACTCTGATTGTTCTTGCAGAGTTCTTCAAGTTACAATATCTAGTCTAATAGTAACTTTTACATGCATGAAGCCCCCATTTTCCACAGCCCCATGCTTTGAATCTAGATTTTTCTTAAAAGAAACTTCTTCAATATTGATTCTCTTTCCACCTATCAAACAAAGAAATTAAGAAATCAGAAGCATTTTCACGTCAGCATTTAAGATCCAATCACATTTCCTCTCTCGTTTTCTAAACAAGGTTTGAAATTAGAATAAGAGTTTCAAACCCAATTTTGAAAATTAGAACCTGAGTTGAATTGAATTAACAAAACTCTGTTTTGGGTGATCTCTCTTGCCAAATAGGACAAGGGGTTGTTTGTTTGTACCAAAAAATCTGAAATATCTAAACGCAAAATCTAATGAATGCTAGATTTTTAAGAACCTAATATCCTCAGTAATATTTTTAAAATATAGAATATATTCTCTTTCTCACATTTTAGATATCTTTATTTTTTTTTTCAAATATAAATACCAAAGTAGTCTGATGTGTCGACTATTGCATTGGATTTACACAGAATTTGCTGAAATCTCTTTAATTCCCCTCTTGTAACTCAAACAAATATGTGAAGAACTCGAAGAGGAGTCATCTTAGATACTTTGAAATTCCTTTCGAGTGGACAAAAAGCCCCTAAACATGTTTGAGACCGGTATTATCAGAATCTAAGGTGTGAATGTGAAATTATATGGAGATTTGAGTCGATTTGGTAAAAGAAAAACTTTAACGAAAAGAAAATGTGCTGAAAGTGTAACCACATCGGCTTGTTGAGGTGTAAAGTGAAACTTTCCTGGGATTATTTTTGCAATATTGGCACCAAAAATCTTTCTTGATTCCTCGTTCATCTCTGAAATTTTTGTATTTCTGTGTTCTCCCTCCTAGAATTCCTCAAGTTGACACAGAAACTTATTTCCATACCTACTAATTTAATCAAGTTTTTGAGACTCAAGGACTAATGTCATGTTTTCTTATTGCTCTACAAATTAATTCTGGCCGTCTATTTATCAATATTATTTAGGATTCCAACTATAATAATTTTTATTTAAATCTAATTAGTTATTACTCATACTTTTATAGCTGTTATAATAGCTTTCATAATTTCATTATTTTTGACAAGTTATATTTTTAAAATTCAAGTTGTGTATTTCAAACGTATTTGAAGTTAAAACTCATCTGATTATTTAGAGGGTCATATAATAATTTTCTTCCTATTGAGAGTACTGTAATAGTCTGTCGAGAGATAAAAACACGTGTCTTTCGTGTCACTCCCATGATCTCGGGGGTGAGATGGGCTGGGCCAGTCGGTTGATAATCTATACTAAAATGAATGAGCTCTGGGGCAGCGTAGATTTGAGTTGGGCATCTAGTGGCCCACTCAAATATGCCCATTATTTTGAGCCAGTTCGTGAATTAATTATGTATAGGGAAAAAATCATAGAAAATTCACAAGATTTAATAACTTCTGATCATTAACCAATTTAGTAGTGTTTCAAATAAATGTGGAAACTCACGAGTAATAATTACTATTCATAAACATGTGCAATGAAAACAAACCATATAAAAAAAAGTGCCCATTATTAGAGTTGGCATCTAATGGCCCACCTAAATACGGCCATTACTCTGAAAATGTGAAAGTGAAACATTTTTATTCACTTTTTATATTTGTTTAAATGAAGTTAATTTTGAAAGTGGAAACGTGTATTGTATCCTGTCATGAAATCTTGTAATTTCCACTCTGGCTTTAAAAAATCCGAAAAGGCTATTGAAAAGAAGAGAGTGGGTCAGATATTTATTTAATAACTAATATGTTGTTGCCAAATCAGCTTTTTTGTTTTAATTTCAATATTTTTGCTAGTTTGTTGATGAGAAAAAACTCACACTTGAAAAAAAGTCACTTTCAGCCAACTCTTAAATTGTCAAGCACTCCCACGATACAAATTTTTTTGAACTCACACGCTTCCTCTAACCGCTCTCCAAATTAATCTCAGCCGTCCAATATCAACATCATTTAGGATCTTACACGTATTAACTTTTACTTAAACCTAATTACTCGGCCCTCTAAACTCATAATAACTTTCATTAGTTTTAACTTATCTATTTTCAAAATTTATTTTTTTTTCCTGAAAATATATTTTAAAACTCATCTAATTACCGGGAGGGTCATGTGTAAAATTTTATTTTCTTTTAAGAATAAGGAAGCAACTTTTTAAAGTGGAAGTCTTGACAACTGTAGCAAGTGATAAAAGCACGTGCATTCTCCACATAGTTCTAGTATTCATACATATACACCAAATTCACCTAGCTTTTCCCCTTCCCTAATCGAATAAAATTCTCACACATCGGAGAAATGGCGGGCGATGGAGGTCGGAACCCTAGGTTCTTCGTCGCCGTTCACGTCGGCGCTGGATTTCACTCCCCTTCAAACGAGAAGTCCTACAGAAGAGCAATCAAGAGGGCGTGCCTCGCTGCCGCTTCCGTTCTTCGAAAGGTCTCTCATAACATCTCCACCCTTGTCAATTTTTCATTCATTTCTAGGGTTCTAAGAAAATTCTGTTACTCACTTAAAAAGAGTAAATGTCGTAATTCCTTGACTGCGCTTGAATCTGCGAGCAAACACCTGCAATTTTGGCTAAAAAGGAAGAACACAGTGATAAAAAAGAGAATTCCAGTACATTTTCATAATCTAGGGTTTGCATTGGTCTAGATGTATCTGTTCTTCGTCGTAATATTATTCTTTATTTACAGATTATAGATTACTGTAGTTTTTAATTCCGTTGTGCGAGTTCGATACTTTTCAATACCAAGTAACTGTGAATCCAGGATGATTTCAAACCCCTGTATCTTGTTCCATTAACATCAAGCATTTCTCATGTAATGCATATCCATTTTTTTCTTGTAAAAATGTAGTGGCTAATGCTTTATTATGTTTTTAGGATGATGGTACATGTCTAGATGCTGTTTCAGCTGCTATTCAAGTTCTAGAGGTGGGTAAATTGTTCTATATCAATTTTCCTTCTTTAGCATCCTGTTTCAAAGTGCTCTCTGGATGCTTTGCCACATAAACGATCACTGTGTTTTCTTGTTCAGATTTTTTAAATCATGTGCTCTTTGATATTGAATGATTAGTGTGTTAATAAACGCAGCAGACACTAGGCTGCTGATGCGGTTATGTGAAGAAGTAATTGTTCTTAACACTTCTACCATAGTCACGCCGAGATTTATGTCATGACTTGAGATTGACTCATTGAAGGGAAACCATTGTGTTTCTTCCTCCCTTTTTTTTTTTTTTCTACGGCTGAAGTCTTCAGCTGTTTCTATGGCAACTTATAGAAGTGATTGACTCCTTTTGTTATAATTTTTTTTTATGAGAGAAGACACCTTGTGTTATATCTACTTTTGGTTTTTGAGGTTTACAAAATCGTTTTTTTTTATTTCCCACTTTTCCAACAATGTTTGGTCTTCTCCTAAATAGAGAGTTTCTGGAACTTGTTACCAACAAACACCTGTTTTGTTCTTCCTGCTTGAAGTTCATGATGAAATATTCCCAAGTTCTTGACTCGTTGAATACTTTGATTTGTACCAGTATTCTTTCAGTTAATAATTTAATTGATGCTATTTTTGGAATCACACTAAAAGTTACATATATTTCCCTAAGTAATCTCTATTCTTGGCATGGGTCTCTGATCTTTTGATTTGTTTGATCCTCCAAAAGTGACAGCCTGCTTCTGGAATCAACCTTCTTGTCTGATCCTCCAAAGAGTGGCAGCCTGTTGTTGGAATCTACCTTCCCTTCATTGTCGTTCATTCCGCAGCAGACATTAGGCTGCTGATGCAGTATGTGAAGATAACACTTCTACCATAGTCACTCTGAGATTTATGTCATGACTTGAGATTGGCTTATTGAATGGAAACCATTGTGTTTCTTCCTCTTATTTTTACAGCGGAAGTCTTCACTGTTTATATGGAAACTTATAGAAGTGATTGACTCCCGTTGTTATAATTTTTTTTTTGAGAGAAGACACCTTTTGTTATATCTACTTTTGGTTTTTGAGGTTTACAAATTCTTCTCTTTTTTATTTCCCACTTTTCCGACAATGTTCGGCCTTCTCCTAACTTGAGAGTTTTTGGGCCTTGTTACCAACAAACACCAGTTCTGTCCTTCCTACTTGGCGTTCATGATGAAATATTCCCAAGTCCTTTGACTCGTTGAATACTTTGATTTGTACCAATATTCTTTCAGTTAATAATTGTTGGATGTGTTTTGAGTTTGGAGGAAAAACTTGAGTTTACCTCTTATTTGACTTTGGTTTTAATCCTACATTGGATAGGAGATGGGAGGTATGGTAGTATATATATCAACTCCTCTCATGCCTATTGTCATGAGTGTTGAGCCATGTGCCACATCCCCACATGCTTGCGCGCACGCCGAACCGAACCGGGCTGTGTTCGGGTGGCGCGCGCCCACGACCTGCGGATACGAATGCAGTTCGATTCAGGGGGCCCTTGAACCTGAAACTTTTTTTTTGTTTTTCTATTTAAATTTTGTTTAAAATTTTGTTTTGATTTTTTTTCGGGATTTTCTGTTCGGTTTTGACCCATTCTCCAGATCTGCTCGCGAACTGCATGATCGTGTGTAGATTTGGAGCAGGACTGTTACAATTGATTAACTTCGAGAATTTATAAAAAGTTTCTCGCAGTTCAGCCTGTTACCTGCAAAAACTACTACAACACTCTGTCTCCCTTTTTCTATATTTCTTTATTGCAAATTCTGGTTCGATTTTTTTGATGATTTTCGGAGAATTTCTTTTACGGCAACCGATTTTCATCTGAGCAGAGACCTAGCTCATCGTCCTGAGTTGGGTGCTGGTGATCTATTGGAGAATTTTACCGCTAGGAGAGGAGATCATTTTAGGGTCCGGACAAGGGCCCGATCATCTATCTTTTAGGGCAGTGCTTCTGCACGACTGTCACCCTAGGTCAGCAAATTTAACTTTTCTTTTAATTGCTTTATGTTAGTTGGCATGCTTAGGACAAGTATTTACTTTATGTTTTAATTTGTTGTATGATTTAAGATTTAAAATTTAAAAAATACTGTTTATATCCAACAATAATTTAACTGATACTATTTTTTTGGATCACACTAAAAGTTACATATGTTTCCCCAAGTAATCTCTAGTCTTGGCATGGGTCTCTGGTCTTTTGATTTGTTTGATCCTCCAAAGTGACAACCTGTTTCTCGAATCTACCTTCTTGTCTGATCCTCCAAAGAGTGGTAACCTGTTGTTGGAATCTACCTTCCCTTCATCGTCATTCATTCTGTAGACCACCACCCCCCCCCCCCCCCCCCCCCCCCCGCCCCCGCCGCCGCCGCCGCCCAACACACACACACACACCGCAGAGACACACACACACACACACACACACACACACACTACCAACACCAAAACCACCACCACCATAAAACAACAACCAACCAACCAACCCATGGAGGAGCCACACACCAACCCCCGCACACATACACTTAACCACCAGGAATTTTTCCTTGTTACTTTAGTTCTCACCCTTTCGATGCACTTCACTATGAGAGTAACACATTCTATGAGACACATTCGAAATATACAGTAAAATGTTTAAAGGAGTGTGAATTTAGAAAAAAACGTAGTAAAGTACTCTACTAACTAAACCACATTACTAAGTGATCCATAGATTAGATCCAGACCATCTAAAGCATTGCATGCATCCTATTGTCAAATGTTTCTAGCATTGGAAAAGAATATCTGCTCAATTGTTCCACAACTGGTGCATCGATGCAGGATGCATTTCGATCTTTATATGTAGTCATGGTCTCACAAAATCCTGTGTCATGGCGTTAAAAGACGTGCAGATTTAATAGAGCAAAGTATACACTAATAATTTAGATAATCTAAAATATTCATGATTTATACTACATTCAAAGCATTATTGTTTCTTTCTAGCATCGGCAAAGAAGATGATCTCACCACAGGTGCATGCTGCAATAACTTTGTGATATTTATGGTCCTGCAACATTCAAGTCATTTCTCCCTCATGTTACCATCCTTTTGCTTTTATTTCTTGTTTGATTTCTTTAGTGAATATTGTAAGTTTAATTTCTTTGCTCTAGGATGATCCAATCACAAATGCAGGTCGAGGTTCAAATCTTACAGAGGAGGGTCATGTAGAATGTGATGCAAGCATCATGGATGGTTGCTCTGGAGCATATGGGGCTGTTGGAGCAGTACCGGGTACTTTTAAATGAATATCTTAGTATAATTGCTGATGTTTAAGTAATAAGGTTTACTTGTCTTGTGTCTCTCGCATCTAATATCTGATTTTATTTACATCATGAGGGGCTATAACTAAGGTCACTGACCAAACATTTTATCATTGTAGATCAGGTGTATGTAATGCCATTCAATTGCTACTTGCATAGCCAAAGAGCAACTAAAGGGATCTTCTTTGCTTGGCCGAATACCTCCAATGTAATTGTTCTGCCATCTTTATCTAGAAGATAATTCTCTCTATCTTGTTCTAGTGCTTTTATTTACAACATACACACAGCAAAAAGTTTTTTTTCCCCTCTGTCATTACATGGAGGTGCACCAATACCCGATAAACTTCAAGTGTCAACCATAAAATGAATTCATATTTTTCTAACTATATCCTAAATTAAACACATAATTTTGGCTGGATATTGACTCAACAATGGTAGTGATACGCACAACTCAGCTGCTTATATTTGATCTTCTTACCATTAATGTGTAATGTGAAGAAATAGCTTAAACTTAAATTTTCCTGTGGGCTTTGTGGGATCTTTGCTGCGGACCATGGGGGCAACCTTCACCTCAAAATAGTGTGAGAATGAGAACTCTAGTAATTTTAAAATTTTTAACCCATGCATCGAGTTGTTCTAAAATAAACTTTATTTTAGCGTAAAAAAATGTTAGTTGACACAAGAGTAAAAAGTTTGCAAATCACTTGATCTCTTATTCTTAAATTGTTTTAAGGTGTGTAGATCAAGTTAACAAAGTCTCCCATAGGATGGTCCATCACAAATTTCCTATAAAACTTACTTTGAGGCCAGTTCTCAATGGAAGACCTCCAATATATAAATATACAGAGTCCCCCCGTCCCCCGTCCCCACCCCCCCCCCCCCCCCCCCCCCCCCCCCCCCCCCCGATGCCCAATAATGTTGAAGAAGCTGAGTTAGAACAAGCCTTTCAAAAATAATTGAGTTAATAATAATACTTGGCACAGATGAAACAATATTCTGTAAATACAAGTAGCATGCACAGCTGCCTGTCAATTCTACATGGCTTTTTCCGTGTGAACACCAAAGCAAGCATTGACTAGTTGGATTTAGTTGATTTATGGGAATGTAGGCAAATTTAAGGTGAGACATGCATTTATGGGAATGTAGGCAAAGCTAAAATAAGACATGCATTTATGGGAATTTAGTTGATTCTACATTTGCCCTCTCTAATTTCTTTTCTAAATGTCAAATTTGTTCTAGGATATTTACATGGGACTTTGAGGTACACTTACGCAATGGCCCCTAGGTTTTGTTTTTTGTCATTTTGTTGGTCCACATTTTATATTCTAATGTCTATTTCACCTTTTGTTTAGGTTTTTGGCTGGTAAAGGCGCACGAGAATGGGGGAAGTCTAAGGGTATTAGTATGCCAGAAACTATCTCAGAGGCTGATGCGGTAACGATCTATCTCTGATGTTCAATATTTTTTCATTTCTGTAGTTGCTTATTCTCTAACCTTCATATGATTTACTTAAACACAAGACAATTTTCTCATTGATTCTTTTATTCATGCACTTGTTTTGGAAAACTTTCCAATTGTTTTACGCGTTTACAGTGGCTGGTGACAGAGAGGGCTAAAGCACAGTGGCTGAAATACAAATCCATGCTTGCTAATGCTAAGAAATGGAATGGATCTTCTGCAACAGGATCTACTAAAACTTCAACAGATGTTCGCCTGTTTTCAACAGAATCAGGTATTCTCTAAGCAGTGCATACTGCATGGCTATGAGAGACTAGTTTTAAGTTTCTAATGGCCCTCTTTGTTTGAGGAAAAGAGGTGGAACTCTACTCTAAGGCATTTGATTTGTGATATTTTGCTATAATCTGTTAGTTTCATCTCTATTGAAGTATGAGGGTGGCTATGTCTTAAATGTCACATTTTTGTAGCTTATTTATTTGTTTATGTAAAAGGTAGCATATGTAGTTTTTTTTTTTTTATAGAAGAGATGCAGTATGTTTACTTCAGATGCTGACTATCATTAAGTGAATTCTTCCATTTGTTTGGTCTTCTTTGACAATGAACCAATTTAACGCCTAAAGATGCCTTTTGTCACCTCCAAGAGCAATTGAGATGTGTCCATGTCATATCAGGGCACATTGTAGAGAGGGTGTCTCTGCTGGAATGCAGAGAAGACGAACTTGGTTGCTTTATTTGATGGGTTATGTATAGTTTTTGTTTTCTTACCCTTCATGGTGGGTATGTTTCTTCAGTTTTTTCATGTACTTCTGAACTTGAGGATTCATCCTTCAGTTGTGAAACACTCCCTCAATTTTCTTCCATTAGTTAAAGCACAAATCACGTCATCTTGTAAATGCAGATGATCTGACACACCCAAGCTATAGTTTGATTTTACATCTTTACTTGGAGTAATATCAGGTTGTTTGAAGATGTGACTCATAAAGGTTATCTCAAGTGTTTACAGTGGAAACATTCTCTGGAACTGTTTAGTTTTGTATGTAGGTGAGAGGTGGTGTATACAATGAAGAGTAATGATGATTTTGCTAGTGTGCTAGGCAGTTGGTGACTGTTACCTATTGACCGTATTAAACCCGAGAAACGGAATCTTATTGATGATCACGTTCATAATCTTGACAGCAGTCAGTTTTATCACTGTGTATTCATGTATAGTAGGACTAATGTTTAGACTGCATGAGGGTACATTAATGAAAATTGCGCTGAAGATAAGCAAAAAGTACGGTTTCTCCTCTACTAATAATATTATTTCGTGTTTATCATTTACTCGTTCTTCTAGTTTCTGTGTCTACCTGAGCCATCACATTCATTTTTTGGTTTGAATACTGTTTTTTTTCATGTCAATGACCCTCCGCTCCTGCACTGTCAAAGGGGAAACTGGAGATTTGGGGGGAGGATCACACCTTAAAATTGATTGTCAAGAAGACTACATTATGGATACTGTTGGAGCTGTCTGTATTGACACCTTTGGACATGTAGCATCAGGTGCATCAAGCGGTGGTATTGCGTTGAAGGTAATTTTTGGGTTATCTTCAGCATATTATATATTCTATTGCTATATAGTTTGTTGTATAATTGTTTTCAAGTGATGGCTTTGCAGTGTCTTACAAGTTCTTACTGGTCGAGCGTGCAGTGTTATAAACATACTTTTTATCGTCGGTTCTTTCACATTGCTGTCAGTCTGCATGTAGGTTGTTTTTGCAAAGCGTTTAGACCCTGTTCACTAACTGTTATGCAAATCTCATATTATTCCTGAAGTTGAACCCAAGAAGATTTTGAATTGTAAATTCAATTATAGGGTTTGAAAGAAAGAGAAATTTAGACCTTTGCCCCTGTCATCTGGAAAAAGTAAAAATTACAAATTAAGGAAGATTAATACCTAAATCATATTCTGTTTTATAATTTTTTCTATCTTTATTCTTTCTTTATTAATACTCATTGAATGGTATAATATTGAATGAAACACGGCACCTTCCTGAAGATTCCTAGTACCAGGATCTGTTACATCTGACGGTTTGAACACTCTTTAATTTCCTCCTCTCCCTACCTGTTATCTCTATGCCTCTTCTCTTGCATTCAAGTTTCATTATCTTATGTGGGAGGCTTATTATGATAAGAAAATTAAGTTTGAATTACACAATGTAAAACGAGCCTGTATCAGCTTTCTTATACTTGTATATTAACCCGTTGACAGTAAAAGGTTTGGTTTTCCTTGCAGGTTGATGGACGTGTTGGATTGGCTGCTTCATATGGATCTGGGTGTTGGGCTTCATCAAAAGATGCATTTGGAGCGCCATTTAATGTTGGCTGTTGTGCCACTGGTGCTGGAGAGTACTTGATGAAAGGATTTGCTGCACGTGAATGCTGCATATCTTCGTCATTGTATTGCCGATACTTCAACATGACATTTTTTTTCCCTTTTATGTTTCATTTAAGATGCACAAATTCAGCATGTTTAGTTTCTCCCTTTTATCTTTACTGATTAAACTCACATCTTTCTCCCTAAATACTTTGGTGGTAAGTGTTTCTTCTTTTTTATTTTAAACCAAGGAAGAAGTCCTTAACTTGAGATACATTCATAATGTGTATGTAAGAGGTTTTTTTAAAATATAAACTATATTTCCTGATTAGCTGATTGCTAGAGCTACAAAAGCTAACTAAGAAGAAAGAGAGGGAAAAAAGGAGGTTCTGCTATCTACCAGTTTAATGAGTTTGCAGCTTTTGATAACAGCTATGCTTAGATGTTAATTTCTTCTCATATCTGGGTTTTTTCCCCCCTTAAATGTTAAACATATTATTACCACCATCTATTTCAGTCTGTTTTTGAATAATGTCTTTCCTACTCAGCTGTCTGAGTTGATGAAAGAATTATTGCTTTTGCTTTGTTGGATTTACGTTTATGCCTGACCTAGTCATTCACGCAGTTCTTAGCCTACTTTGGTACCTTCAAAAAATTCCAGAAGAGTACTACAACTTAAAAATAGAGTACCTTCGTGTTTGCAGATCTCAGGCAGGCCCAGCGTCAGCATGTGCGAAAGTTTTGCGCTCTGTTGTCCAAGATAGCAGTCGTCAGTCCCATGATGCGGGTGCTGGTGTGTTGCTTGTGCAGGCAGACACTCCGAAGGTAGCCTCCTTATAACTTGAGTTCGTTTAATGATTTAACAAGACCTTTTAACTTTGACAACTCTGTTCATTAGATTACTGGAAACAAACCGCTATTGAAAGCAGTTGAGCTTGTTGCGGCCTACTCTTCGTCATCTTTTGGAATTGGCTATTTTGGGAGTTCAATGGGCCGTCCAAAGGTAAACACGCGCGCGTGCACATGCACACGCATAAACAGCATGCTAACTTTATAGGAAGTTTCTTTTCCAGTTCAAAGAATGTTGATTTTTCCCCGTTTGACATCTGTATGCTGGAAGTTCTGGTTCAATGAATGTCTTCCAAATCAATAGTACTCATCTAGGGTATCCTGAAGGTGCCTCACAGAAGAAATGTGGATGATGTCCTTTGTTTGAAAGCTGTCCGAGCAATCTGTCCTTTGGATTAGCTTGTTCGAGAAGAGAAATTCATTAGATACCCTAGATGAAGGAAACATCCGAGCAATCTGTCCTTTGTTTGAATTAGTGTGCTCCTATTAGGCATGTGGATGATGTTTCCACACCACCTGTCTCCTATGGCTTTCCGTCACCATGATGATGGAACCTGTCTTGTTCTCAATTTTTAGATTGAGAGACGAGTCATAGATAAGGGACTGATCTGACACGTATTGTTCTTCTAGAACCAGTTGGCTAATGTCACAATTCAGTTTCTAGTATTAATGCTCGAAAGTTTTTTTTATTGATGTGTCAGTTTTCATATACATTCCATGTTCCCAGAAAAGAGCTGTCTTATCCTAGTTCTTCAGAAATTTCATTTTGCTTTGCTTTGATCTTGAGATTAGCTTGTTCGAGAAGAGAAATTCACTTGGTAATATGTGTAGAGCTGTCAGGTCCCATTAGATCTTTCAAGAATTTCCTGTGTGCTGAGTTCTCTTTGGTGCTTACCGAGTTTTAATCCATCAAAATCTCATGCTTGATGTTTTTAAAAAACTGTGATTTTGTGTGTGTGTGTGTGTGTGTGTGTGTGTGTGTGGTGTGGGGGGGGGGGGGGGGGGGGGGGGGGGGGGGGGGGTGGGGGGTGTGTGGGGTTGGGGTTGTGGGGGGCACACCATGCATATATGTTCATTTAGAATCTTCAAAATTTTGATTGGGTGCATCCACCAAAGGCTGTGTCATGCATCTTTTGAGCTACCTTGGAATACGCATCTCCTCATCTATATTGTGCGCGGTCTGATCCTTGTAAGTCTGAGAAAACATTATTTATGTATCATCGTGAGGAATCATGTTTCATAAGCATATCAAATTTCATTCCAATAAGCATATTAAATTTCATCACTATTACATCCTATTATGTCATTATGTTATGTCTTCTGTTTCTGCAATTTTGTTTGCTAAAATCTATTTATGCTTCTAATAGGCATCAATACTCAGACGTACAGGATCTGCGTGCGACAATAATGTCAACCATTTTGCAGAACTAATTGATCTTACCACATCAAAATCTTTGTAACAAAAATTGCGGTGACATGTGACTTGTGATGTGCAAGTCACAAGCTCAGAGTATGTCACCGTAGTATGTCACCAGAATTATAATCTCTCTCCTGCATTGTAAAAGGGTGGGAGGGATTTAAGCAAAAAACACAAGTTGGGAAATTCTGGTCTAAGATATTTGAATATGTTTTTTTTTTAATTTTTAATTTTTTTTTTTTTTGGGGTGAATTGATCATGTTAACAGCACTCGTTCTATTTCTATTGTTATTTTGTTTCGCAAATTTTCAGTGAACACTATAGATTCGAACCCAAAAAAGAAGCTATTATTCGAACCTAAAAAAGAAGCTATTATTTTCTTTTGCTTCATGGACATGAGGTCATTAAGATGATACCGTAATTTTGTTTTATGTTTACTTCACAAGAATTAGTAGAATAACTGGAATTCGGACTTCAGAAGGAACCTGTATGAAACTGAGTCTGTTTGTTGATTTGTCGGGGCTGTTTGGTTAGGAGTGGAAGTGAGGAAGTGAGGAAGTAGTAATAGTTCCCTTTGGAACTTGAGAATTGATTAGTGAGTTTTTTTAGTATTGAATGTTATTAGAAAGTGTGGTTGAAAAATGTTATGTATTCTTTGGTGTTTGGATGGTAATGTGAAAGTGAAAGTGAAAAAAATTGATCACTAAATTGACCCCGCACATAATATTAAAATAAAAATTATTAAGAAATATAAAAATTTAGATTGTAATTAGAAAGTGAGTGAGATTTACAAGATCACAAATTAACTGTTTTGAGCTACAACTTATTACAATGAGATTTACATAACCACAAAATAAACTGTAGCACGCGGGAAGTGAGGGAGTGATTGTGTAAAAGGGAAAAGAGAAATGAGAAAAGAAAAAGAGTTTTCTCATTATTTTTTTTTTTAGTGTTTGGATAGATAGGGAAGTGAGCAATTATATTTTCCTGTTTCGTTACTTCGCCACTTCCTTGCAACCAAACACGCTCACTTCCTTGCAACCAAACACGCTGTACGGATTGATGCAGGACACAATACAGTGAAACAAACTGATTAAAGTTGAAAGTGGCACATCTTCATCCAACAAGCTACTAACTAGAAGGGGGAGAAGTGAATAGGCAATCCATCATCTCAGGAAGGAGCTCCTCTTCAAGCCGGCCATCAATGCATCTTTTAGTCTGCAACCTCAACCTTTCCGATGTTCTCCATTACCATACACGAGTAACACACAGTATGCCGGTTGTCTCTTAGGAGCATGTCAACCCCAGACTCTTGGTGACGGCAACATCAAGGAGCTGTTCGTAATCCCAGCCCTAGAATGCGCATACCCTTCCCTGAAGTCGTCTCTTTCTTGAGATCAAGATCTTTACAAGAGCATCAACTTATTTAAGTTCAAATTTAGATAGACTTGTGTCATTCTGAAAAGATTTAAGGCCGAATCTTTCTTACTCAGATACAATCCTTCAACATTAGAATACAGAGGCTCATGTCCGTTGAAGTTGATTTATATTATTTCAAGTATCTATAAACAAAAATCAAGTATTTTAAATACTTTTTGTCTATGTATCAAGTAAAAAAAAACGGACAGCCTAAATAGTCATTGGTTAGTTTAACGGTATAGAACATTTGAAACCTAATAAAATTAGTTTATAGGGATTTTTAAATATTTAGACCATAATCAAATGACCGGATCGAGAATTTGTACGTTTAAAGATAAATCTAACCAACTCACTACTTTTGGCCGTTCATTTTGCCCTGCTTGATGGGTAGGCAAAAAATATTCAAAACACTTGATTTTTAATTTTTTTAATTTTAGTTACTTTAAATAATATAAATCAACTTCAATCAGAGTGAACTTTGTATTTGAATGTCGAATGTTGGTATTTGAATGAATTCTTTCGTAACGAATCCTTCCATAATAACACAAGTCTATCTCAGTTTAATCCCCTAATATACAACACAAGAATGAAACACCAACCCAACAGTATCTTTCAAGTTTTTCTTTCCCTCTCTTTTCATTGAGGGTTTTCCCTCTCAAAATAAGGCTTTGTTTGTTTGATTCAAGTTCCCAAAACTTCCACAATTTTTACTTGATGCACTTTGTTCCTCGATTATTGTTCAGTTTTACAAATCTGCTGCTCACAACAAACAGTAATACAACAGAAATATAAACTTCCATGTCCAAAAATAACTAATCGAATTATGATATGTAATGTGCTTCAACCTGATTGTATCATCATACATATCCCTGCTACAAGAACTGACATAAAAAAAAATGAAGATATTATTGTTCAATTTAGTTTCTGTATTAGTCCACCATTTTTTTTTCTATCTTTTGATCCTTTCAATCTTTACCTGTAGAACATGTCTGCCGGTTCGCTGGAAGCCTGGAGTTAGCTTCCC
>JAVJIF010017398.1:0-53872 GCA_038442645.1 Agave tequilana
AGCAGTCATACCTTTGGAAATCCAGATGCGTCATTTCGAGTTGCTCTGACCACTAAGATCACATCAGAGGACAAAGATCGATTGCGTCTTCAGAGCTCGAAGCCCTAGATGAGAAGCGCTACAAGCTCAGCAGCATATCGAGTTGTATCAAGCTCGAATCTCAAAAGCCTTCAATAAGAAGGTCAACAAAGGGCCAAAAGGAGACTTGGTTTTAGCCGTCAGACGACCGATGATTATGACGCGCAAGACCAAAGGCAAATTTCAGCCTAAATGGGAAGGACCGTTTGTAATAGAAACAGTCTATTCAAACGGAGCATACCGTCTTATGACTTCAGACGGCGATTTACTCATGATGCCGGTCAATGGCAAGTTCTTAAAGAAGTATTATCCTTAATTAAGGATCCTTCTCATGATCAAATTAACATTACACCTCTGATCAAGACCTTTATGTCCAAGGTACATGCAAAGAGAGCCTTTCTCTTCCTCCAAGCGAGATCATACAACCATAAACCAGTAGGAACCTAGCCATATACTGGTTCTCTCAAAGGAGAATCAAGGTTACACATACGCTAACCAGATGATCCAATATCCTTAACGATTAAGGATAGAGAAAATGTTGGCCTTTAAGCCCAAACATAAGTCCTCGACAACTCATCATGCTGAGGGGAATAGCATGCCTAGCCCGACTCAAACGGTAGTTGGTAAAGGCATATCAACCCGTTGACAGCTGGGGATTTGCTAAAAATCCTAAGGGACTTGTTCCCATTTGATTCCCTCTCCAAAATCATTACCAATTCTCGTCCATAGAATGGTAAGACCACATATACATTTCGCTGTTACGTTAACATTAAACCTATGACAGTGATTCCTCGTTTCTCCTCGTGAAAACGAGACCTCCAAAATCACTTACTAATTCTCATTCATAGAATGGTAAGACCACATATACATTTCGCTGTTACGTTAACACTAAACCTATGATAGTGATTTTCTCGTTTCTCCCCGTGAAAACGAGACCTTTTCCCAAGTCCCATTATAATCTTGAGCTTGGTGACGTCTCAATCGGTTATGTCATTACGACCTCTGAACCGGCAGACAGCCAAGTCTCAACTTTGAGCCTGTTGACATTTACAAAAGACAGGTCTCGATACTTGTTGACATTTATAAAGACAAGTATCACCATCTTGAGCTTGGTGGCTTCTCAACCAGTTATGTCATTGCGACCTCTGAACCGGCAGATAGCCAAGTCTCAATTTCGAGCTTGTTGACATTTACAAAAGACAAGTCTCAACTTGAGCCTGTTGACATTTATAAAAGACAGGTCTCGATACTTATTGACGTTTACAAAAGATAGTATCACACCAACCTTGAGCTTGGTGGCGTCTCAATCGGTTATGTCATTGCGACCTCTGAACCGGCAGATTGCCAAGTCTCAATTTCGAGCTTGTTGACATTTACAAAAGACAAGTCTCAACCTTGAGCCTGTTGACATTTACAAAGACAGGTCTCGATACTTATTGACATTTACAAAAGATAAGTATCACCAATCTTGAGCTTGGTGACGTCTCAATCGGTTATGTCATTGCGACCTCTGAACCGGCAGACAGACAAGTCTCAACCTTAAGTCTGTTGACAATTACAAAAGACAGGTCTCGATACTTGTTGACATTTACAAAGACAAGTATCACCGATCTTGAGCTTGGTGGCGTCTCAATCGTTATGTCATTGCGACCTCTGAACCGGCAGACAGCCAAGTCTCAATCTCGATACTTATTGACATTTACAAAAGATAAGTATCACCAATCTTGAGCTTGGTGACGTCTCAATCGGTTATGTCATTGCGACCTCTGAACCGGCAGACAGTCAAGTCTCAACTTTGAGCTTGTTGACATTTACAAAAGACAAGTCTCGATACTTGTTGACATTTACAAAAGACAAGTATCACCAATTTCAAGCTTGGTGGTTTCTTAACCAGTTATGTCATTGCGACCTCTGACCGGCAGATAGCCAAGTCTCAATTTCGAGCTTGTTGACATTTACAAAAGACAAGTCTCAACCTTGAGCCTGTTGACATTTACAAAAGACAGGTCTCGATACTTATTGACATTTACAAAAGATAAGTATCACCAATCTTGGGCTTGGTGGCTTCTCAACCAGTTATGTTATTGCGACCTCTGAACCGGCAGATAGCCAAGTCTCAATTTCGAGCTTGTTGACATTTACAAAGATAAGTCTCAACCTTGAGCATGTTGACATTTACAAAAGACAGGTCTCGATACTTGTTGACATTTACAAAAGACAAGTATCACCAATCTTGAGCTTGGTGGCTTCTCAACCAGTTATGTCATTGCGACCTCTGAATCGGCAGATAGCCAAGTCTCAATTTCGAGCTTGTTGACATTTACAAAAGACAAGTCTCAACCTTGAGCCTGTTGACATTTATAAAAGACAGGTCTCGATACTTATTGACATTTACAAAAGATAAGTAAAACCAATCTTGAGCTTGGTGACGTCTCAATCGGTTATGTCATTGCGACCTCTGAACCGGCAGATAGCCAACTATTACCCTTTTAGTCCCATGAGGGCTAATCTTGAGCTTGGTGGCCTCTCAATCGGTTACGTCATTGTGACCTCTGAACCGGCAGATAGCCAAGTCCATTATTCATCCCAATCCAGCAAGGACTATCCTCTCAAATGGCTGCAATACAACTTGGAAACGACGATTCAACAGATAAGACAAGTTAGAGATTCGATAGGGAGTCAAAACAAAATTACTTTTATTGATTCCAAAAAGGAAGGGATACATGCAGGCACATATATTACAAGCTACGAGCGTACGTCATATAATCTGATCCGTTCTTCAAGGAAGGCCAGCCTTGCCTCCCTATCATCAGCAGCCCTAACATGCGCCTGTGACCTCAGCTCAGCCTCATTAAAATTCGCCGTCTGGGCCAAGCGAGCCTCGACCTCGGCCAAGGTTGCCCTTTGAGCTAACCCCTGCCGGAGAGCTCGTCACTCTGAGCCTTAAGCTGCTCAAGCCGCGCAGTTTCTTCAAGACGCACTGGTTCAGCCTTGGATAAGAAAGATTTCCCTTCCTGATCATCTCCTTGGCCTTCTCGATTTTGTCTTCAGCGTCAAGAACAGCACTGTTAGAAGCATCTATGGCGTCCCCAAGCTTTACTTGCCTTGTCTCCAAGGATTTCAAGTCCGAAGAAATGGCCTTAGCAGCTTCCTGAGCAGCAAGATGGGCTTCACGCATTTGAGCGACAAGGTGCGCAAGCTGCTCGTCAACCGGAGACTCCAGGTCTGAACAGCCGAGACGGCGCCATTCTTCCACGTCCCTCTCAAATTGGTCTACCAGAACCTCTAATGCAGCAGCCTGGATATCCCCTCCGAAGTCCCGGATATTCTCAATACTGCGGGAGAGGACCACCTTTAAAGTAGAAATGGCATAGTCGAGCCTTTCAAGACCAGATCGATGGATCACTTCAAGCCTTTATAAAAGCTGTCGACTATTTCAGCTACAATTCATTTTCAGCCTCAGCCACTCCTGGCAGACGGGCAGCCCCAGAAGATTCCACCGGCTTTATTGACATTACTGTGAAAGAAACAGTGGGAACACTGGATGCAGCAGCATGACAGGTCATTGGTGATCTCGGAGGAGTCTTCATCGAAACCAGTACACTAGCCACAACCGAGGTCGGACTAGTGACCATTTCCTGGACAGCAGGCTCAACCAGAGAGAAAATAATAAATAATATTTAATTTGGGTAAATTTTATCAATTTAGAAAAATTCTCAAAAGTTCTCAAATAGAAAGAATCGCTTGAACAATGTTGTGAAATCAGATTCATGAAATTCAGCCCCGTTTGTTAATTAAAAATCTTGGAGTCGATCAACAGTACCGGTTAATATCGAATTCGGAAGATTTTCGAAAATAATCTAGAAAAATTTCAGAAAATTTAGAAAAATCTAAAATATTAAGAATTAATATCTGGAGCAGAAATGAGCTCAGTTTAGCTGCCAAGAAGGTATTATCACTGTACCGAGTACTAGTACTGAGATACATCCATCTAGAACCGATGGTTACAGAAAAATCCTCAAAATAATATGGAAAATTTCATAAAATCTGAAAAATTACGAGGATAAAAAGTTCAACTACATGAAAGCTAATTCAATACAGAAATGAGCATGTCGGTCTGTATCCATCCCGAGTCGATCTGAAAAATTAGAAAATCAAATAATTACTTTAAGAATTTTTTTTGAATTAGGAAAATAATTCAATATTATATTAAAACATATTAATTAAGATTAGAGAGTATAGGAGTTACACAAAAGCTCTTTTCGACATGCAGTGAGAAATTAAGAGGAACGTGCTCTCTTAATTAGCTAGAACGACTGTCATAGGCTCGTGCAGAGCCTATGTAGCTTCACATGAAGCTTTCTAGGCTCACACAGAACCTATTTTAGCCTCGTGCGTGAGGCTATCAAGGCTGCTTTCAGCCTTTGATAATTTATAGAGACGATTATATCCTTGTGAGGCTTATAAATAGCCCATTCTGAGGCCAAGCACATGGCTGTACTTTTTGACTGATAAGTTGTTGGCAATCTTAGTAAAAAGACTGAGAATAGACTCATGCTCGAGATTCCTAGCTTTCAATGATTCAATTCTCTATTTCTCTAAGGAAAACTCAGGGTATTAAAACCTTAACTCTTCCATTCTCAAAGAATTTTCAGAACCAAGCGAGAAGGAATTCTCAAGCAGTAGAATTCGAGACTCGATCGCTAGCATCACCAAAGGGACAAAATGATCGCGCGTTGACCAGACTCCTATCGACACACTTCATCAGAAACTCTATAAGAGAGTTCTTGTAATTTTCTTTTTAATTACTTGTAATTTTCTTCGAAATGTTTATAAGTTTTCTCCTTTTTAAATCAATGAAAAACAATATTTAAGTCAGAAGTTGGCTTAATACAATAGCTAAAAGGGACCAAAGAGAGTGAAAACTCTTTAGTCTCACATTGAGAGTGGTATATGAACAGATGTGTCTATTCAGAATGGTTGCGCCCGTTTCTGACTGAATGGATATGTCTGTCGGGGACAAGCAGTTACGGTCGAATGGATGTGTCTGTTCGGCAAACGGATATGTCTGATCGGAACGGTTGCGCCCGTTCTAACTGAACAGATGTGTCTCTTTGAAAAGATTGCACCCGTTCCAACCAAACGGATGTGTCTGACGAAAAGATTGCACCCGTTACAACCACAAAGGTTTTCTCCAAATTCCTATATAAAGGCCAGAATTTCACTCCAAAACAGAATCACGAAAAAATAGTTACTCGCAACTGAGATTTCCAAAACTTAATCAATTATAATGAATAATTGAGTTCTTTAAAGAGGATTCTTGAAAGTACTGTTCAGATTTCAGAATTGTTCTGAAATCTAATTTTTGGTCCGTATGTCTTTTTTCCTACTTTCGGTCAAATGAAAGGTACGAGTCAACTTTGATTCGATTGTACTTGATTTTACAAAGTGCTGCGCAGAACACGTGAATGAGTTTTGTATCTTGGAGACCAACATTTATTACCCCGTTTGCACGGTAGTAGGAGACGTAATTGTCTTAAGATTGTTAGTCTTGACAATCCATTCAAGATCAAGATCAACCGGTCCAATCGACCAGGTCGATGAAAATCAGGTGGTAGTTTTTCGTTCAATTGAACGTTTCTTAATTACAGAATCACTTTTCAAATTCCTTTCTTAGACAATAATTTGAAAGGTGGTTCTGTAATTAGAGAACATTCAATTGAATGAAAAACCTCTCACCTCATTTTCACCGACCTGACTGATTGGACCGGTTGATTATGATCTTGAATTGGGTTGTCAAGACTAACAAATTCTAGACTTGCAAACATACAAACTTTTTTATCTTGAAATTGTTGAAGTCTTCAGTATATTTTGAAATGAATCCGACTTACTTTAGCTCCAATTCTCAACGAGATATATTCCAAATGCATCAGTTGAGCTTGAGCTTCACGATATGATCTTGAATTAATTTATTTCTTTATAAATAATCTGTATATATTTGAACAAAGCTTCCAGATCATTAGTATCTAACTACATGAGTTGAGAATCATCAAAATATGTGGTTGATTGAATATTTAGGTAAGCAATCTTAACCTTTGGACCAACAGTCGACGACAAGCGGATCCTCCAGATTCAGATGCTACATGGTAGTTCCGTGGTAGCGAGAAGGTCCAGCTTGAGGGGCAGTGATCAAATGTAGCTTTTGTGGGACCGACACAACTGGCTGTTCCAGTCTAAGGACGTTGGTGGCTGTGAAGACCGTGATCATAGTTTCATAGGGAATGCCGTCTTTGTGTTAGAATCGAGAGCAAAGAGATCAAGCAGGGGCATTTTCTCCAGATGCAGAATTTTTCCATCCCCCAAGTTTGTAAAAGCTGACTTGTAACTTTGAGTTGCAGTTGGAGACCAGCTTTTGATTGGGGCCCAAACTGTTGCAACTCACACCAGCAAATTCCAATCCCACCTGCATCTGAATCAGACACGGCCAAACTATTTTGCCGCAAGTGGGCGTTGCACTTGCAGCTAACCAACGGGCCCTGAGAGTAAGATTTATTATCCGATTGACCTAATATTTGGGGGCGAGTATTGGGTGAGATCCGGCATGCGCCCGACCCGTAAACAGCCCTATCACCTATGCCGCAGGGGCTGTTGAACGCAGCAAGAGGGGAAGCGCAGGAGAGAGAGGGGGAGGGAGAGAAGGCGAGAGATGGTCGGAATCGGAATCCGTCCTCAGTTTGTTCTGTTCGGAGATTCGATCACTGAACAATCCTTGAGAGCAGGTGGATGGGGGGCGGCCCTCGCCGACACCTACTCAAGAAAGGTGCTACCTCTTCTGCTCCCTTTTTTTCCCTCATTAATTTTTTTTCTTTACTTTAATCTGGTTAAAGATTGAACCCAGTTTCAATTCCAATTCTATTCAGCTCAATTAGTATATTAGTATCGTTCTTATCTTGCCTGGAACCGCAAAATGACCACCCATTCTTGTTTTCCCCTTTATTATTCTTCTTGATGAAAGAAACTGTTACTGCTCTTCATTTTGTTCTCCTTGTCTGCCCAAACCAAATCAAATCAAATTATTCCAATTCAAGGATCATCAAGTTACACTTCCAATTCAAAACTAGTTTGCCAAACTCTCAATACGCAACTGGAAAGCACTCTGCCCAATTCAAACAAAAGTAGCAAAGCCCTCAGCCAGATCACCAATATCTGCAAATGACGAATTGGCGCTCATGTCTGCCAATTTCAAAGCCTCTTAGCCTGTGCGTGAGTGGGGATTGCAGCCTTATTTTGGGCATTTGTTTGGGTTTTATTCTAAGTAGTACTAAGAGTCCTAACATAGCAGAGAAATGAAGCAAGCGACTTCTATAAATACTACAGGGAGCTCTTAAGTTTTGATATACAATCAGATTAGCAACAATGTAGACTTCAAAGGACTACTATAGAGAACATGCAGGGAAATCACCTGCTTTAGAAAAAACCATAAGAAAAACCATACAGAAAATTATTAGAGCAGGACATACCTCACTTACAGACTGTTGTATTTGTCATCATGAGGGAGTTAAGCACTGGAAAAGAAAGAATACTATATTTCCATTATATTGACTATTCTACTCTCGATTTCAATGCAAGGAAGAAAAGAGAGTAAGGGGATCCACTATTGAATACCCGAAATTCTGCTTATGCTAGTCTCCATTTCAAGCAGATTGGAGGCGTGATCTCCCCTTCCCGATTCCAAATTAAAGCTAATCGAGGAAACAGTGGTTTTTAACAGTCAAATCTAGAGCATGTCAATAGTTGATGGCCTAACATTAGTAGGATATCATGATCTAAGTCAATTCATAGTCCTTTTCTATTTCTTTATTTGATTTTATTAGGTGGTATCTTGTTCTCCAGGGTTTTTCAAGATTGATATTGGTGGAAGCTTTCGAAGTGAGTAGAAAGAATTGAGGGAGGAGGAGCACATGAAATCGTTAACCAGGAAATCCTATGAAATAATCATAAGGACTTTTACTTTTTGAGAAGTTAGAGCGCTGAAATGTCACATTTGAAGGGTGGAATATAAGAAAATTCCCAATGAACACAATTTAATATAGCTAGATTTTTTAAAGAGAATCCATTATAAAAAAAGTTAATTGTGCTTGGGCAAAAGTAATTTTAAGATGGTTGACCCCCTAAAACGTTATCGCTTGGTTACAAGTGATATCGGAGGTAACAACATGTCAGTGGAAGTGTGGAATTATGTGCCATATAGAGCTAAGTGTCACAAACTAAAGTGCCCCATCACAGAGATTTGGTGAGGACACTTCTTGAATCATGAGAAGCCATCTCTAGAATCCATACATGCAATATCTAGTCTAATGTTGCTTGATGAAGTGTTAGTACGATGAGGAGCTTATATGAGAAAATTTAATGAACTCAAGAATTAACTGAGCTACCATTTCAGAGGTGTGATGTTAACCTGATCGGGATTGGATTTGCGTGGTAGAGGTGATGATTAACTTAGCACTGGAGATATAATTTCGTTTTCATTGAGAAAATCGAGAAGAATTACAATCAGAAGTGTAATGTTTAATGTGACGGGGACTTGTTTTGCGTGCTAGAGGTGACGATTAACTTAGCGCTGAAGATATAATCTCATTTTCGTTGAGAAAATTGAGAAGAATTACTGTTAGAGGTGTAATGCTTAACGTGACAGGGACTTGTTTACTGCTAGAGGTGTAATATTTAACATAACAGTAACTGATTTTTGCGATTTAAGCAAAGTTGGTCAAATGTGTATTGTTAACTTGACCGAGATTGGTGGACCTGTCATTCTGTTGAAGAAAATTGACAAGTAGAGTTTAATCCGCCAGGGATATATTGAAGTCTTACTGTCAGAGACATGTTTGATCTGTAATCATTTTGTTATGAAATAAATATAACTTTTTGTGATCCTACCATTTTCCATAGAAAAGAATTGGTAAGGGATTTTGGTGGGATTAATGGGATCAGGTTCCTTAGAATTTTTAACAAACCTTCAGCTATCAACGAATTTGATTTTTCTATACTCACCACCGTTTGAGTTGGGCTAGCCATGCTATGCCCCTTAGCATGATGAGTTGTCGAGAATTTTTTGTTGGGCTTAAATGTCAACTTTTCCTCTATTCTTAGACGTCAGGAGGCGTCGGATTGCCGTGTCACTTAAAGTGAACAGAGTTTCCTGTGCTTTCAATTTCCCAAGTGACTTCTAAAACCTCTCTGGAGATTAAAGAAGTGACTACAAACTCCATGGGGGATTTATCAGGAGATTAATGTTCATTGTGGAATTCTCTCTGATCCTCAATCGGTCACCACACTTTGGTATAAATGTGGAAACACTGAAAAATTTCTGCAAAGATGCATCACGAGCCTTTTTCAATGAGTTTGGCTCGATAAGTCATCATATAAACTCATTTAATTAGTTTATCTAAATGTTTGGCATCTACCGTGGAGTCGAGCGTCGATCAATCGAACAGGGGAAGGAGGTGGTTGGAGAGATGACACCATTACATCATGCATCATTGTCCCTGACGTTCGATTGACTCGATGTCATCAGTAGAGAAGAGTGACAAGGCTAAAATTAGTAATTTGCCTTTGTGAATTCTGCAATGTTGACATCATGCATCCTTGTCTCTTGACGTTTGATCAGCTTAACGTCGTCAGTAGAGAAGAGTGACAAGACTAAAACTGATCATGTCTTCGAGATTGATGTCATGCATCATGATCTTCCATGTTCGACCAGCTCGACATCTGCTAACCGCGATGCAATGCTTTATGAGAGCAAGCTCTTCTTTGGCGCTCTCCTAAACATCTTGAATCTCAAACCTTAATCCGACCGATTAGTTAGGATACTCATCTGATCAGAAGTGTGGTCTTGAACATAATCAGGGATAGTACTTTTTTGACCAGAGGTGTGATATTGAACATGATCAGGGATAGTACTTCTTTAGTTATTTGCTATTGATCGGCATCATGAGCGTGTCACCATTTGGATTTGTGAGACGATAAGCTCCATTTGAGTAGGCTGACTCTACTATAAATGGTCCTTCCCATATGGGGTTGAACTTTCCTTTTGTCTTATGTGTCATGACCATGGGTCATCTGACAGCTAAGACAAGGTCGCCTTTCTTGAAAATTCGCTCCTTGACTTTTTGTTGAAGGCTCTGAAAATTCGAGCTTGATATAGCTCGATTTGTTGCTGAGCTTGTAGGCGTTTATCGTCTAAACCTTCTAACTCCTGGAGGCGCAGTTGATACTTCTCGTTCGTCATCTCTGTGGCCATGACAACACGTAGAGATGGAATCTGAATCTCTAATGAAAGTACAGCTTTGCACCCGCACACCAAGGAGAAAGGCGTAGTTTTCTTGGGGTTCTCACCCTTGCGCGATAGGCCCATAGACATTCGCCTAATCTCTCGTCCCAGTCGTGTTGACTTTTGAGACGAACTTCTTGAGAAGTTTGCTGATGATCTTGTTGAAAGCTTCTGCATGACCGTTGACAGCTGAATATTATGCTGTTGAAGACATACTTTAGATTTGAATTTATTGTAGAATCTCTAAAATGCTTGGCTGACGAATTTGGGTCCATTATCGTGGATGATTCGTCGAGGTACACCAAAGCGGTATATTATGTGATGCTTGACGATTTTGATCACGTCGGATGTCTTTACTTCCTTCAGGGGGATGGCTTTCGCCCATTTGGAGAAGTAATCAGTTATTGTCAAGATTAACCGATGTTCTTTGGATGTTGGAGGGCTTATGGGTCCGTTGACGTCCATTCTCTACATCTCAAATGGCCACGAGCAAGACGTTGGATGAAGATGATATGGTGTTTTGTGTATGAAGTCACCATGGATCTGACAAGCGTGGCATTTCTTAGCATAGGTGATAGCGTCAGAAATCATCTTCGGCCAATAATAGCCAAGTCTTCGAAGTCGGTCCCCAAGCTTGTGACCGGGTTGGTTAGCTCCGCACATGTCGTAATAGGCTTCCTTGAGTACTTTTTGTGCCTCTTTGTGTGATGAGCAGTGGAGCAGGATTCCATTATGTAATTGGCGATATAATGTTTGTGTAATCACATTATGGTAGAATCGAGGAGCTTTTTTTCTGATGGCAGTTGCCTCCTTAGGATCATCGGACAATATGCCGTATAAAACATAGTCGATGAATGAGAATCGCCAATTCTTGAGCTCTGGACTTGTTCTCAAGAACCTCTTTGACTTGAAGTTTTTTTTCTGGAGTTTGACTGTCTTCGAGGCCGAATTTTGGTAGTACAAGTCACGGCTGTGTACGAGTACCTTCTCTGTCGCTCCAGCTGGAAGAGCCAATTAAGCGACGATGGTGCCAATGCATTTGCATGTGCATTCTGTTGTCGAGGTACATGGTTGATGTAGAAGCTTCTGAACTTCTCCGCCATGTTGATGGTTGTATTGTGGTAAGACACCAAGTTTTCATGTCGGACTTCGTACTCCCCACGAACTTGGTTGACGATGAGTTTCGAATCACAGTATGCTTCGAGATGCTTGACGCCAATCTCTTTTGCGAGTTGCATTCCGATCAACAAAGCATTGTATTTCGCAACGTTATTGGAACATGGCTCAGTTAACGAGATTGCACGAGGAATTACGTAGTTTTGTGGAGATACAAGTACCACCCCCATTCCTGCTACAATGTTTCCTTTTGGACCCGTCCTTGATGCACCGTCGAAGAATAGTTGCCAAACTTGTTCTTTGAAAGGTGTCTGGGCCATGCAAACTTTAACGATCTCGTTGGGGAGATCTTTGTAAAGTGTGGTTGTTCTTGGATCTGGATGTTCAGCTAAAAAAACTGCCACTGCTTGTTTCTTCACGGCTTTTTGTGGCAGGAATTGCATCTCGTATTGCGAGAATAATATAGCCCACTTCGCCAATCAATCATTTAGCAATGAGGGTTTCGTCATAAGTAATCTTAAAGGATTGACCTTTGAGATGACGTGAATGAGTTGGCCCACAAGATAGTATCGCAGCTTCTGGACGGCGAAGACTAGAGCTAGACACTCCTTTTCGATCGTGTTGTATCGATGTTCAACCCCGATCATGGTCTTGCTCAAGTAGTAGATTGCTTGCTCATGTCCCTGATCATTGTTCTGGGTTAGCAAAGCTCCCAAAGAATGATTCATAACTCTAGCATATATCGGGAAGGGTTTTCCTGATACTGGAGCTGTAAGAACAGGCGGATGTATGAGATATTGTTTGATTTTCTCAAATGCTCTTTGGCAAGTACTGTCCCAAACGAATGAGACTCCCTTCTTCATGAGCTTGGTGAAGGGTTGGCAACATCCTAAGAGATTTAGTATGAATCTTCGGATGTAAGCCAGTCGCCTCTGCAATTCTCTAAGTTCTTTGAGATTTCTTAGATGTTGCATCTCCTGGATATCACAGACTTTCTCAGAGTCGAGATAGATTCCTTTAGATGGTACAATGAACCCGAGGAATTTGCCATTGACTACCCTATGAAGGACTTGGTTGGATTCATCTTCAGTTGATGTGCCTGCATGATGTCGAATACTCTCTTTAGGTCTGCAAGATGGTTGCCTTTGTCGCGACTCTTTACTGTAATATCGTTTATGTAGCATTCTACGGTCTCGCGTATATGCTCGTGGAAGATCGTATTCATAGCCCGTTGATATGTCACACTTACATTCTTCAATCCGAAGGGCATCACAGTATAGCAGTATACCCCCAGTGGCGTTCTGAAAGATATATGTTTCTCATTTTCATGATACATTTTGATTTGATTGTATCTAGAAAATCCGTCTATATAGGACATCCTCTCAAATCCGCACGTGTTATCGATAATAACGTCCGTGATTGGAAGAGGGAACTCATCTTTGGGACAAGCTACATTTAGATCGTGGAAATCAATGCAAATCTGGATCTTCACGTTCTTCTTGGGGACGGGTACAATGTTGGCTACCTAGTCAGGGTGTTGTTCTTCCCTAATGAAACCAGAGTCTATGAGATTTTTCACTTCTGATTCAATTGCCTCCATGATCATTGGATGGAATCGTCGTTACTGTTGCTTGATTGGTTCGTGTTCGGATTAATGTTGAGGCCATGCATGGTCACTTGTGGGTCGAGACGAGGCCTGTCCTCATAGTTCCAAGCGAAGACATCTTTATACTCTTGTACGAGACGTATTAGGTCTTCTTTCTCAGGAGGTGATAAGCTCTCGCTTATGAAGATGGGCTTGGGGTTAGCCTCGCTTCTCAGATTTATCTAGACCACTTTATCCTTTGTGGGTGGCTCATGCTGCTTAAAGCGTATGTCTCAGAGAGTGTTCAAGTGTTTGATCAAGGGATCAGTATCTGTCTGGATCATTTCTTCATCTCCTTTCAAATGGCTAGTTGAAATCATGTTTACTGGAAGATTTTCAAAGATAGCACCGACACTGACATCCGACTCCTACGATGATGTGCCTGATGAGTGGTTATGATATAGAGATTCTTCAGACTCAAAGTTTGATAGGATTGGAGTTGACACATAATCTAATCCCCTTCGATTTTATGATAGTATCAGAGGCTTTCCCCTTTGGTACGAAAGATCGAAGTAGTGTTCGTCTTCTTTCATCAAAGTTTAAGCCAGACCTTTTGGTAAGATCATATCCTATCTTCATCATACAGTGTGAATTTCGCCCGTAATGAGAGAATTGCGGAGACTCGAAACCGCCCTCAGAGTTCGTCTTTTATCAAAGTTTAAGCCAGACCTTTGGTAAGGTCATATCCTATCTTCTTTATCATGCAGTGTGAATTTCGCCCATAATGAGAGAATTGAGGAGACTCAAAACCGACCTCAGAGCTTTCGCGAGTCATTGGCTCAAACTTGAATCTTCCAAATAAGATTGGCTTCTGACCCTTGTGTTTGGCTGGCACTTCAAAGAAGGCTCCTTGTGCGTCACTGGTCTTTTCATGCACCATAAAGGATGACCTTATTGGTGCATGCAATGATGAAGGCATCTATTGCAGACAGAGGATCACTATCTACGTCAGTACTAGTATCTGACGGTACAAAATCAGAAGCTAACGCAGAAAGTTAAGTCAAATCTAAATTCTCATTAATAAATCACTTGCCTTCAACATTGGCGGTGTTATAAAAATCGAGCTTATCAATGCTCGTTACAAGTGGGTTCAGCTCCCAGAGACACTCTTCTTCTAGTTCTGGCTCAGTATCAGCTATGTTTTCAGAATCAGGGTCTTCTGGAGATGGATCCTTAGCAATCTCGAGAGAATCTTGGTAGAGAAGGGAGTCTGTGTGAAGTAATTCTCTCCCCTTGAACAGATGCCTATCAGTGATCAATGTTGTGACTACTCCATCGGCGTATTTCATAATTTGATGAAGGGTAGATGGGACGATGGAATTGCGATGAATCCATGGGCGTCCTAAGAGCAGGTTGTATGGCATGTCTGCATCTAACACGTCACTTCTGAACTCAGATCCCCGATCTGGCATCTAAGCTTGATCTTTCCCATCAGTCTCGTGCCATTGGCGTTGAAGCCATAAATGGTTATCTGGGTCGCACTCATCCGGTGAGTGGGGATTCCCAGATGCTGCATAACTCTGCGAGGTATAATGCTTAATGCAGACCTGAATCAACCTAGATACAACTCACTTCAGATGATCTGATATATCCTGTGTAATACAGGGGTCTATCATATTTTCCTTTGATCTGCATATCGTCAGGTGTGAATGTTATACAGGAGAAACACTTCTTCATCCTTCCTTAACGTCCAGCCGAAATCTGAGCTATGAAAGCTTCTGAATCGGCTAAGCCTTCTCTTAGAGCTTCTCTCGTTGACTTGGAAAGTCTCAAGAGCTCATAAAGAGTGATTTTGACCAGGATATTGGTCAGCTGAGCCAAGACGTCGAAGGAAAAGGAGTTGACGACCTTTCAGCTTTGTTTTTTTGAAGAGCTTTGGCGAACCGAAGCTCTTTCTGCTTCTCCACAGGTTGCTTCATGGATTGCTTGGTTGCTTCTTTGGTCGGCTTGGATGAACTTACCGCCGCTTCGTCGTATTTTTCAAGTACTGCTGGCCAGACCGAGTTTCTGCCACGAGCTGAGCACCCGGCTGTGCGGCGAGAACAATTCTCTCTTCTTCTGAATCTTTGAAAGAATATACATCGGTCTCCGCTTCTCTTGAGGAAGCGCACACCACATTACAAGAAGATGTTCTTGCTTTACCTTTGGACTTCTTGTTGGTCATAGTAGTCTCCTGCTGGCATTAGACGAGGTCGGGATGAACCCACATGATCTCTTCCTGAGGAGTTGGGATAGGGACGAGACCCTTCTCCTTTTGGTGGTGTGGATCAATGTTGATCACTCTCAGTTCTCCTTTCGGGATGAGAACCACTGGTGGGAGCTCTCTGCCAATTAAAGGGACATCATGTTGGCCGTCACCTTTTTCTGCTCTAGGCGAAGTTTGAGCACTTTCGCATCAATTAGAGTCTGGAGTACGTCTTTGAAGATGTAGCAGCTCTTAGTAGGATGTCCCACCATCCTATGTACAAGCAATAGTTGGGATCATCTGTCTTCCCCACCTCTTCAGGGCGTCGTGCCTCTGACAGTTTGAGCTTGTTGCTTTTGTGAAGCAACTTAAATCGGGAAACAACATGCTCATTCTTGAAGGAGTATTGCTTGTTTGCTCGCATCTGTTTTGAAGAATTGCCTCCTTTTGTCGGCGTAGGCTTGGAAAGAGACTTAGCCTAAGTTGCCAGAGTATCCTTTCTCCTTGGTTGAGAAGATTCTGGGGCACGTCGCGTCATTTTCTCTGGTCTCGACTTACTTTTCTTTTCTTCAGCCTTAACCCTTGCGACGATCTCCTCCGCCTGTTCGCCTTGAAGCACCAGCCGCTTTCAAGTGCGACACCCGGCCACTCCTATCTGGGTTAGGACTTAGGAGTGTGGTTTGCAGATTGTGGCGGCAAGTCTCCACCAGTGTAGACTGCGTCATACCACTTGGACATCGGAGCGCCATACTCCGAACTCTCTCCACAAACATCTTGATAGACACTCTTTTCTTCTGCTTCGTAGCTAGGAGAATGGGGAGGGACACTTCAGTGTCGTCTTCAAAGAAGCGGGTCAAGAAAAGCTTCTCCAGATCAACCCAGTTCTTGATGGAGCATGCAGAAAGCTTCATGAATCATTCAAAGACATGAGTGTGCCGATGTATAAACGAGCCGTGATAGCGTCGTTCGATACTACGTTCCCAGTCTAGGACTTGGAAGTAGTATATGTGTTGGTTCGGAGAACCTTTGTCGTCAAAGGTCTGCAAGGTGGGCGCTTTGAACTTGGGGGGATAAAAGAGCAACATCCCACTCAAGGGTGTTCGGCCAGACTACTCCCACCTCTTGGAGGTTGCTTCTATTAGTTATGATTTCCAGATGTTTCTCAAGTTCGTTCATCCTCTTGGAGTGACGAGCTCCATTTTCTGAGCTATCCTCCTCTTCTGATGAAGATTTGGGGGTTCAGAATTTGTGTGAGAAGTTATTCTCACTCTCAATTTTCTCAGAGGAAGAGCTTTCTCCCTGCTTCTGTTTCCCCTTGCTCTTGCTGGAGGAAGCATTAGGCTTGGATTTCTTTCTTCGGTTTGTCAGCAACTGAGTTATCTTCTTGAGGTCATTGATAGACTCTTGTTGAACTCGAAGCATCTTTTGCTGCTCCTTTTGCACTCGAGCTTGTTCCTCGAACCTCTTAGTCACCTCTTCTGGAGTACCGACCATCCATACGAAGGCCTTCTTCTCCATATAACAATTGGACGACTGAGATTCTGCCATAGCAGAGTGCTTATCACTTGCTTCAATCCCCTGGTCGAGGCATTATAGTCCATCAGGGCTATAGTTCCAGTCTGAATACTGGTACGTTGATAAATTCATTCAGGTTCGATCAGTATTTCTTTCAAACCTGAGGAATGTTCAACATCAGACTCTTCAGAACTGATAGCAAGCTGCTTCTCTTTTGACTTACTTGGTGTAATGCTTGGACCCACTATGTTGGAAGTCTCCTCGGGGTATTCAACATCGGAGAACGACTACTTCTTGCGAGAACGGCGCCTCTTGACTGAGTTAGAGTGTGGGGCCACTGACAACCGGTTGAAGACCGATGGTTTGCTCATATGAGAGTTGTAGTGGCACTCGGAGAAATTGCCATGATGAGCCGTTCACAACAACATTGGGGAGTGATTTGATGAACACTCCTTTTCAGAATCAGATAGTCCATCAGATCTGTTGCAGGAGAATTTGAAGAACTAGCCTCGAATCCATGAGGTGAGGGCTTCTCAGTTCAGTGTTGAGCTTTGCTACTTGGGGCTGGACGCGAACCTCGTGTTTCTGAATTGAAATGCGAAGGTCGCATTTTGGCACAGTCTGCTTCTGAACACGAGCCTCCCGTTCTTGCATTGAAACACGAACGTCACATTTTGGTGTGGCCTTGGGCTGAACGCGAGTTTCACGTTCTTGAAGAGAAACACGGACCGTGCGCTTTGGCGCAACCTTAGGCTGGACGAGAACCTCGCTTGTTGGCGCAATGATGCGTGGCTCACGAGCGAGCATCGCGTTTTGCGACAGAAACGTGAGTCTCGACCTGAGCTTCACGTTTGGCAACAACAGCACTGCTTTTAGCTTCAATTGCTTCTGCCTGTTGACGGCGAGCTCGACGTCTTCGTCGACAATCAACATTGTGACTGGTTCGTAGAGGTTGTTGTGAATCCTTTGCAAACTGAATCTGTGAAGCCTCAAGAAGAGTTCGACGACGAGATTGTTTCTTGTCGCAGTACTGGCCGTGAGTCATGGCGTGGGTCTCTTGAGAGACGTTGGCGCAAAGCATGTTGGCCTCACGTGAGGCTGTTGGAGCCTCAAAAAAAGTTAAGCCAATTGCTTGGTCAAAAAGCGTACGGGGTTTTCTTTGAGAAGTCTTCGAAAAGACTTGAGAGCGAGTCTCCAAAGAGACTTTTTTATATTGTCGCGTTGATTTGGAGCTAATAGAGCCCGAGGAGAGAAGTTTTTCGAACTTTTCACTGTTGAACTCGACGATGAGCGATTCGATCGTCGATCTGAGAAGCTTGAGGTTGGTTTGTGCTACAACCTTCTCGTTAGTGCAGAAAGTCTTCCCCAGCGGAGTCGCCATCGTTTGTAGGACCAAAAAAAATTCAAAGTAATATTTCTTTGATTGGAAGAAAATTACAACGGATAAAATCTGATTACAGAAGAGGGAAGAGTTTTGAGTGGATCTCATCTTTGTTTAATGTCGGGTTCTTCGTGTAGCGGTGGAGAGTGAATCTTGTTCTCTGTTGAGGAGCCGAACTGGAAGTTTGATCTTCAGATCTTCTTCTTGCTCTCGTTTGAAGCACACTGTTAAAGTATAAAACTTTACTCAGTAGCTAACAATCTCAAAGAGATTAAGATTCTACTTGAACTCAGCAAGTGTTAGAATTTTCTCTCCTCTTTTTAGGCTGAAGTCTTGAAACTGTAAAAGCCAATAGGAGTTAAAAGCCAAGAGTTTTATCAAGCCACAAAGCAAAAGCCAAAATGCTCAACGCCAAAAAGCTGAAAAAACAATTCCTTTAGCTATTCATAGCTATATAGGGATTTTTAGGGTGTAACTGCCCACTTAAATCGCTCTATAATGGGGATTCATTCCCCAATATGTGGAGAAAACATGGGTAGAATCCTATTATGTGGAGAAAACGTGGGTGTTAATTGATCCAGTTGGTGACTATTAGTTACAGCAGAAAATGTGGACTTCGTTCTGACGCGGGGCTCACAGGCTTGCATCTGTGTTGAAATGCAGAGCTCAGTTGAAAAGCGAAATACTCAGACTCGCATTTGTGTTGAAACACGACCCTGAGGTCTGTGTGTCGAAGAGTTACGTGACCATAGCATTTAGCACGGAACACAACCATAGCATTTAGCACAGAACGTGACCTTCGCGTTGCATTGTTGATGAAGCGCGACACTCGCGTTTGTATGAAAGCGCGACCCTCGCGTTGGAATGATACATGCATTTGAGGCTTTGTCTTTATTAACTTTTAGACAACCTACAGTCTGCTCCAACGCTAAACTCAGGAAGGGTGATCGTCAGAAGTTCTCACTTCAGGCATTATATGAAATGTGGATTTCCTCGAGTATCTAAGAGTTTTCTTGCAATCCTTCTCTGAAAATTAATAAATGTAGTGGTTTAAGAGATTAAATGTGATTTTTTGGTGCGTTTCTTTGATTTTTTTTATACAGCCTATTGTGTGCTTGCATCAGCTTTTTTCTTGCACATTATTTTCTTGACCAGGTATTAAGCGCAAATTTAAAGGATTGACAGTTGACTGGAAAATTTTGCCCTTCTTTTATGGAGCCTTCTCAATACAAGGTTGTGCTTTCTAGCCGACCCCGTTTGAATCAGTAAAAGCTGAAATAATGATGACGACGATGACGAACCTTCGTTGTGATAAATATTGACCATGCAACTTTCTTATAATTGCCATCCTTGGAATCTAGTGGTCGTGCACGAATAAACACCTTGCAACCTCATATTATCCTTCAAATGGTTGATAGCTTACATTTTAAATCATCTGAGTTTGAACAATTTGAGTATATATAGTTTATATTGTGTGCACCACATGAGCCTTTGGTGATGTAGAGTAGATTCAGTCATAGACAATTCGACAATGAACAAGATGAAGCTCTGTATCATCCATGATTTTGACAATTTAGGCTTGAGTTCATATTTGCACCAAAAAAAAGGGTTAAAGTTCCCACAGGTTTACAGTTTTTGGCAGATTCGACAGATTTTCATAAGTCAAGCATGTCTCATGCATATGATATCACATCTGAGTGATTTATGATGTTTCGGAAAGAAGACTCCAACAATTCAACTTGGTTTAAAGATCATTATCAGATTTGTCCATTTTTCTACTCAAATTCGCACAATTTGGTGATGTTACTGTTCTCTCCAGATTCTGTCAAAAGATTAGCTTTCTTATTGCTGGAAATAAATGTAGATTTTTAAATATTTTTAAATCCTTCATGCCCGATCCTGTATTTCTTAGCCCTAAGGCACATTTTATTACAAATAAAGGCAAGGCTTTTTTATATAATTAGAGCGTTAGAGCTGAGAGTTATGCTAATGAATTGCTTTGTTTTTTGTGATTGAGCATATCTCACTCATGTGATACTAGATCTGAGTGATTCAAGACATTTCGGAAAGATCTGACAATCTACAACTTTAATAGAGAAATCTTTATTCATCCATTTTCCTACACAAATTTGTGCAATTTGGTGATGCTGCTGTTTTGTTGGGATTCTATCAAATATTAGTTTCCTTATATGATGAAATAAATATAGATTTTTAAATCTTTTTAAATATTTTTTAGCCTATCTTATAGATGCAGAGGCCTTGAGAAAGATCTTATTTATAACTAAGATGAGGCATTTTCATGTTTAGAGAGTTAGAGTTGAGAGCTATGCTAATACAAAGAAAATTGCTTTTTTCTCTGCAATGGAGATTTTTCCATGAGTTCATGGTGTGAGGCCGCAACATTCTCACTTTTTCTTTTTTACTTTTTTGTTTTTTCTTCTTTCACATCCACTTGTGCTATCTCTGTATCCTATCATCTGATTTGGTTACTCCAGTCCATTAAATAAAGCACAAACTGTATTTATTACAAACTGAACTGAAATAAGAAACATAAGATTGGATTTGGAACCATCTATCTCTAGTTTAGGCCTCTGTTTATGCATAATTGTTAGTACTTAGTAGTGTCATGGTTGCCCCTTAGGTGAGATTACTGGCTCTACCACTCCTCAAAATGTGTTGGTATATGGCTACAGCTGATTACTGTAGGAGTATATCTTCTTCCGCATTGTTCAGAACTGATTCAATTATCCTTAATTACTACATTTTCCAATATGTATCTGGTGTCCATCGAGTCATAAAAGTCACTGTTAGACATCCAATGTGTTCAGGATGTATGCAGATGTAGCAGAAGCAATTGCTCTTATCATCTGTCTTTTGTATGTTTCTTCTTTTATTTCTCTCTGATTGATTTTACGCATGGTTCGAAATCTCAGATTCGGAATCAGAATTGGCCAACAGTTTTAGGTATCACTATCAGAATTTCAGAATTGGCTATATTGGCCATTTCGTTTCGGTGTTATCGGTCTCAGTAAAAAAGAATTTAAAAAATATGACTAAAAGTTGTTCTTATAGTTAGTAGCATTTTGCATTTTTAAAAAATAATTGATGGAATTTAAATCACATTTGGACAAAACATTTGAATCAATGTCGACGCATAACATTTTCGGGCTGGGGGGCTAATTGGAAGGAACTGGGAGGGTCGAGTAGAATTCTCCGTCGGGAAGGTGGAATCGATGAACTCTGAACTTGCAGAAGCTCTCGGTGTACTTGAGGCCCTCAAACTGGTTGCGAACTCTCAATATCCCTCAGTTCACATCTTCAATGATGCTCAAGCTACTGTTGGTTGGATAAGCAATCCCTATACGAGTCCATGGTCCATCCGGCAGATTATCAAGGAATGTGTATGGGTGATCAATCAGTCAAAGAAGGTTTCTCTCATATTTTCCAGTAGATCTACAAACAATGCTGTTCACAAAACAGTGGCAGCTGTCATCTCGGCCAGAACATTTGGGTTTGGTCTCCTATGGGCTCCTCATGTACTTGTAAACTCTTTTTGTATTATACCCTTGCGTATTTGTTTTGATTGAAATAAGAGAGATATAGGCTAAGGCCTTTCCTAAAAAAAATTAAAAATTAAAAAAACAGTTAGTGCAAAGAAATAAATTAATTGGTATTCACAAAGATATTACAATAACTAATTATATTCTCCTTAATTATATTTTTGACAATCATTTTCTAACATTTTCTAACATTTTCTGAAAGTAATTATTAATTATATTCATGACAACTATTTTGTAATAAAAATTAATATTTTTCTAACAAAACTTATACAATAATCTAAAAAAATAATGTATAATTAATCTAACAGACTAATTATATTCTACTTAGTTATATTCATAAGAATCATTTTGAGGGGGACATTCAGCCACGACCTCAACGCATATATTATCGTTGTAGAAGACGAGTTGCTTTGATTTTGTTCGAGTAGTTTAAGTAGTCTTTATGTTTTTTTTTTGATTTTTTTAGATTTTTATTAGTTTTAGTATCACATCAGATATATTCTGAGAGTTAGATTTTGTAAAGCCTATAAAAGGCCTCATGTACTAGTTAATGAATGAATGATTAAATTCAAAACTTTCAGTTAAAATTTTTAAGATCTGATATTGAGATTGGTGTAAAGGGTGTGAAGCTCAATCTTGTGCAACAGGTGTGAAGCCAAAAATTTTATGAGATTCTTGTTTATTTTTCCTGTTTCTTCGTTCATTTTCTCAAATCATAGTTTTCCTTTTCTATTTGAATTGAAGGCGGTTGCGATCCCCAATGGTTTACATCATTTTGATATCAGAGCTCTAATTTTTCAATCTCCTTTAATTTTTCACATCTCATTCCTCCTCTCCTCCTTCCTCAAAACTTTAGCTCTATTCTAAAAAAGAAAGATATTATTCAAAATTCGACTGAAATTCAGCCCAAAATCCTCGAAACTTCCCACGTGTTACTGTTCATCTCATTCTTTTCTTCATCTAAAAAAAACCCTAATCCTAGATTCCCGTCGTCGCCACCTATTCTTCTTCCCAGCAACGCCACCACCCCTTCATTCTCTTACCGCCGCGCCTCTACAATCCATCACGCGCTTCCTCCCTTTATCTTTCCCTAATCGTGCCCCTCTCTCGTCCTCACTTCCCTCCCTCTATCCTCGACGATGACAAACATCGCCATCCCAACCGTCGACCAACCGTCGACCTCGACGCTGACTCCATCTTGCCATCTCTCCCTCTTCGACAACATGCCACACTATCCTCGATAGCAGGTATGGTCTAGACCCGATCCCATATCCAAGTTCGGATCTCGAGCTCGTCCCCTTACCATCTCGAGATCCCCACTCGCGGTGACCTCTTATCATTTGACACCAACTATGACTCGAGCCAGTCCCCATTGGGCTGAGGCCCACCCGCCAACCCTATTGGGTCCAAAGTCTTCCCAACCTCAAAGTTCAAGGTTGAAGTCAATTCGGCTTTGAATTTGATCCTCCATACAAAAAGCTGCATCCGAATTAAATTAAAGGTTTATTTGGTTGTCGTAAGTCACAATTTTTTTTTACAGTTGTAAGTGAATTACATACAAGTAAGTTTTACGATGTTTAGTTGGTAATATAAAATTATAAATGAGAAAGTGATTGTGTTTACGGTATTTGGTTGTCATAATGTGTAAGTCATAAGTGGAAAAGTTGACCATAGAATTAACTGTTTGGTGATTTAAAAATTTAAATAATTTAAAATAAAATTAAAGTAAAAATAATAAATATAATTAAAAATATTAAATACTAAAAATTTTAAAATAAAACTAAATATTTAAATTAAAAATTAAAATTAAAATTATATAATAAAAAATAATTAAATATTAAATAATTAAAATAAATAAATTGAATTTAATAAATAATTAAAAATTTTAATTATTAAAATATAATATATTAAATAATTAAAAATAAATTTAAATTATTAAAAAATAATATATTAAATAATTAAAAATAAAAATAGTAAATATTAAATATATAAATAATTAAAATTAGTAAATATATTAATATATTAAATATTGAATATAAAATATATTAAAAAGTAAAAAAGATTCTAATATTAAAAATTATTGAATCATTAATAAAAAATTTAATTTAATAATATATGTAATCTAATAATTAAAAAAATCTCATAATCTAAAAAGATTAATCTAATAATAAAATATATTTGTAACGCCCCGATTCCACGGATACGGGGACGTCACTGCAACGTATATACGTAGGTCAGAACTACCCTCCCGTATATACGCTAAGCATCAGTACAAACAAGAATCAGAGTACGGAAGCAAATGGTGCATTATACATTCCAACACATATATACAATTACAGAATCATCACCAGAGTGATTACAATATTACATGAATATCATATCACTAACATGCGCAAATGCGAGAGTACAAGGAATATACATAAAGGGACAGTACAAAGGAGTACAACAGATACATAGATATGAACAGTACAAAGGTACTCACATACAAGTAGACAAGGAAATGTACAAGTATGAATAGAAAAGAGCACTCACGAGTTTAAAAAGGAAAACTCGAGAGACTCACAGGGGGCCTGGAAGGATGTGGCTCAGGACGGTCGGCTGGAGATCCACGCTACTGCTGCGTTACTCTGAACACACGCTCCTAGCTCCAGGACCTGGACGTGAGAATCCAGGGGAGTCAAATGATACTCCCCAGGCGAGTGGTGAAGCAAAACCAAGTGGTGAAGCAGGGTGAGCACAATAATGCATATATCAAGTGATATCAAGTAGGAAATACTCAGGAGGCAGATAGGTTAGAGCAGGTATGAATAGATATGGCAGGATAATCATAAAACAGGAAATCCGAATAAAACCAATCCGAGCTACCAGGTAGTTATAACATAATACTCATAAAACAGGAAATCCGATATAAAGTCCCGGAGAATCAAATACGGTAAGGCACATCACAGATTCATAGCCGTTTAAGTTGCAGGCTTTGGTATGCGTCCCATTCCACATACCTCTACTTACAACTTAAAGAGCCGGTTATTATGACACTTTATTATTACTCGTCTTGCCCATATATCTCGGTATGTGTCTCGGTGTACGGCCAACTCACATACATCCATATATAAGCAAGTCGAGGTTGTTATTGGAAACAGCGGGGGTATCAACGAACTATGTTTACAGTGGGTCCCGTGCATACCCGGGACCACGGTCACAGGGTGTTCCGTTGCATGGTGACGGAACCAGCCGCAAGGCCTATCAGGAGGGACTTATGTATGCCCTAATCAATCAGGAATAAGGGAGCCAGCTCTCCCCTCGGTCCCCTGGAGTACCACAGGTCAGACCGGATATAAAGTGCACAACCTAATGCCACTGTAAACACGAACACATATCGATATCCGCATGTTTCCCCCGACCCAATACAAGTTGGTCCTTTTTAGGAGTTATTAGTTTAATTATCACTTTACGGGAAAAACAGGAAATAGACATGATCAGGAATCAGGAGTACATAAATACTATATAGTCAAGTCACTGCATGTAAAGCAGGAAAACAAGTCACTGATCATGATACAGGATAATAAGGTAAGGTTCCCGTAAAGGTGATAATCACAAGTCAAGTATATCATGCTGGGTGTAAGGTGATAGCATGATAGGATGGTGATAATGAATAAGCAACCAAGTATATAAGAGATTGATAACAATCAGGTGGCAAGTTATGTCAAAAGATTGATAATAGTCTGGGTAAGTCAGGTCATACCAATAGGGTCTTGCCATAGAGCAGGCTAAGTGGTCAGGTGATAACACACTAGATGGTCAGGTGATATACATGTGTTAAAAGGAAGCATGTAACTAACAGGTATGAAATCATAGCATGGCAACCATAGCAGAAACTCAGAAGTCAACGACCACGAAGGGTCGGCCACGCATAGCATAAAGCAATAAAAGATATAAAGCATGAAATACAATACATGAATACTAGAGCGAAAATACTATCATAATCAATGGAATGAGAAGCAAGAGGGTAGCGAGTGAGAACACTCGCCTGAGTCACCAATATACCGAAATATCTGAAATCCACGGAAGCTCGGGATGCGCCATAACCTGTGATATAAATATGTAGAGTGAAGATGAGAGAGAAAGAATGGAAGATAATGTGTGTCAAGAGATAAGTCAAGTGATACCTATAGGTAATGTAAGTCTAGAGGGTAAGGTTCAGTTTCAAGAAGGGAATCAATTATAACAGATAGGCAAGGTTAGTCGTCTAGGTGGAATAGGTGGTCGACTAATAAAGAAGTTGGTCGACTAGGAGAAATGGGGTAGTCGACTAATAGTGGTCCTAAGTTGTCTAACAGTCAGGTCAAGTTGACTAAAACTGGGTTCTAGAGAGTTAGGATTTTTTCACAGGAGAAGCAGATTTTGGCCCAAAACAGACTAACGGTCGACTGGGGTCAATGGCCGGTCGACCGGTACACTAACAGTGCCAGGACGGTCGCCTGTCGGTCGACTGCCGGTCGACCGAAAATACAGGTCGGTCGAGTGATCGGTCGACTGCCGGTCGACCGATACATGGCCGTGAGCTCCAGGTTTGGTCGGTCGAGTTCCGGTCGACTGCCGGTCGACCGGACTATCCCAGCGTGCACGCTGTGCACGTCGGTCGACTGCCGGTCGACTGTCGGTCGACCGGACTGCTGGAATCAGCTGCTGTTGGGTCGTTTTCTGAGTTGGTCGACTAGGGTCAAGGGAGTGGTCAACTAATAGGGATATCAAGTCGACTAGGCACTAGGTCAAGTCGCCTAGCAGTCTGAAAACAGGGTACAGAGCGGATTCTAATGGTGGTTGTGTTTGGTAATCAAATGGCATGATTTTGAAGATACAAACCTATATGATATGGAAACATGAATATACAAAGAATTAGACAAGTGTTGGTGAGTAGGAATACTCACATGGAACGGTTATTGGAAGCTCTACACGTTCGGAAAGATCGAGGTCGACAATACCACCAAAAGGATCCACGGCGATACGATCGACGAAGGAAGCTACGGTCCAAATCCAAAGGAGGGTTGTGGTGGTGGTTGTGGTGAAGAGATGAGGAGGAGTTTAGGTGGAGGCTAATATCTTGGTGAAGTGATGAAGAGAGAAAAAGGAATTGAAATGGAAAAGGAAGGGTATTTATAGGTTTTGGAATTTGTGAAGGAGTTGCAAATAATAAAAAGGGAGGGGCTTATTTGCAAAGTGGAGGATGAGGTGGTTCTCTTGGCCAATAGGGGCTTGCCATGGTGAGGGGTGAGGTGGAGAAGAAGTGTGTGGAAGTTGGTGAGGTGGAAATATTGTGTGGTGGAGAATTAAAGGAAGTGTGTGATGAAAATGAAAGCTTATGGAGGAAGCTAAAGGAAATAAAGAAATTAGGAAAAGGAAAAGGAATTGGAAAGAGAAGATATTTTCTTGGAAAGGAAAATGAAAATAATGAAAGTGGCGGATTCCTGGGTTTAAGTCATGGATGCGGAAATCTTTCGGGAAAATACCGGATGCGTCCCGAAATCAAGTATCTCGGAACGACCCGAAATAAATATCAAAAATCAAGAATATTATATTAAGAAACATAGTGAAATCCGTTTTAAGAAATACTTTATAGTTTTAAAACTAAAAATCCCGGAATCAGTTAACTACCGACTCCGATGGAAATTTCATAAATTCATAAAATCCTCAGAAAAAATGTAGGTAGAAAATATGATTCTAAGGAATAAAGCCTAAAGGACCATCATGAAATTCCAAACTGTTTGAGAATTAAAAATCCAGGAATCGGTCAGCGGCACTGGCCGACACCGGTTTTGAAGACTTTCATTTTAATTCCAGAAAAATCTAGAAAATCATAGAAAATATATAATATTGGAAAATGATATTTAAAACTAAAATCGGTCAATTCTAATTATCAGAATGTCTAAATCGAGTAATACTCTAGGATCGGGCCTTCGGTTCAGACTAGGGCTGACTCCGAATCCACAAATCCAAATCCAAGACAAAACAGTCATATAAGGAATTCATAATACAGAATAAATACAGGAAACAAATCGAAAAAATACGACCGAAAATCTGAATACGCAACTAAGTACGTATTCCGGGAACGGGGTATTACAATCCACCCACCTTACAAAAATTGCGTCCTCGCAATTTTGTTAAGGGGTAAATTGAAAACAAAGGGGACAGCGGTGGAATTTATACCGATTAAGATATGAAGCACTAGAGGTAGGGCTCTCAAGTCGACTGAACAATAATCATCCTCCGTACTTCAGGCTGTATAAATCTTCGAATAATGCTGAATAATACTGCTGATGTCGTGGCTGTGAAATAAATAAGCCAGACCGAAGACAAAGAAAACCCTGATAGTCCTGAGCATAATAAAGAAGACCGATAATTAAGAATCCCGAATACCAGGCACCAATCACTCTGAAAGAATATCCGTAGAGAATTTCGACTACTGCCTTGTGAAAGATAGCCAGATCAAGATCGATCTGGAGAATACCAAGCTTCATAGAATTCACCGAAGAGATCACATAATAGCTTCATGCAGAACCAGCCACTACCTCTCTAGTCTAGTCATATCTTAAGATAGTATAAGGGCTTCATAAAACCAAAACAGGGAAGGGATAGGAGGAATTAAGAATCAAAGGAAAGATAGTCAAGAAATAGATAACTCTGCACTTGTAGTTGGAATGTATAACCAAGACTCATGTATTCCAGTTGCAAATCTCTTTACCATTGATTTGCCTTCTGGACGTACTGAAGAGGTTTAGAGCCTAAGCTCTGATACCAACCTGTAACGCCCCGATTCCACGGATACGGGGACGTCACTGCAACGTATATACGTAGGTCAGAACTACCCTCCCGTATATACGCTAAGCATCAGTACAAACAAGAATCAGAGTACGGAAGCAAATGGTGCATTATACATTCCAACACATATATACAATTACAGAATCATCACCAGAGTGATTACAATATTACATGAATATCATATCACTAACATGCGCAAATGCGAAAGTACAAGGAATATACATAAAGGGACAGTACAAAGGAGTACAACAGATACATAGATATGAACAGTACAAAGGTACTCACATACAAGTAGACAAGGAAATGTACAAGTATGAATAGAAAAGAGCACTCACGAGTTTAAAAAGGAAAACTCGAGAGACTCACAGGGGGCCTGGAAGGATGTGGCTCAGGACGGTCGGCTGGAGATCCACGCTACTGCTGCGTTACTCTGAACACACGCTCCTAGCTCCAGGACCTGGACGTGAGAATCCAGGGGAGTCAAATGATACTCCCCAGGCGAGTGGTGAAGCAAAACCAAGTGGTGAAGCAGGGTGAGCACAATAATGCATATATCAAGTGATATCAAGTAGGAAATACTCAGGAGGCAGATAGGTTAGAGCAGGTATGAATAGATATGGCAGGATAATCATAAAACAGGAAATCCGAATAAAACCAATCCGAGCTACCAGGTAGTTATAACATAATACTCATAAAACAGGAAATCCGATATAAAGTCCCGGAGAATCAAATACGGTAAGGCACATCACAGATTCATAGCCGTTTAAGTTGCAGGCTTTGGTATGCGTCCCATTCCACATACCTCTACTTACAACTTAAAGAGCCGGTTATTATGACACTTTATTATTACTCGTCTTGCCCATATATCTCGATATGTGTCTCGGTGTACGGCCAACTCACATACATCCATATATAAGCAAGTCGAGGTTGTTATTGGAAACAGCGGGGGTATCAACGAACTATGTTTACAGTGGGTCCCGTGCATACCCGGGACCACGGTCACAGGGTGTTCCGTTGCATGGTGACGGAACCAGCCGCAAGGCCTATCAGGAGGGATTTATGTATGCCCTAATCAATCAGGAATAAGGGAGCCAGCTCTCCCCTCGGTCCCCTGGAGTACCACAGGTCAGACCGGATATAAAGTGCACAACCTAATGCCACTGTAAACACGAACACATATCGATATCCGCATGTTTCCCCCGACCCAATACAAGTTGGTCCTTTTTAGGAGTTATTAGTTTAATTATCACTTTACGGGAAAAACAGGAAATAGACATGATCAGGAATCAGGAGTACATAAATACTATATAGTCAAGTCACTGCATGTAAAGCAGGAAAACAAGTCACTGATCATGATACAGGATAATAAGGTAAGGTTCCCGTAAAGGTGATAATCACAAGTCAAGTATATCATGCTGGGTGTAAGGTGATAGCATGATAGGATGGTGATAATGAATAAGCAACCAAGTATATAAGAGATTGATAACAATCAGGTGGCAAGTTATGTCAAAAGATTGATAATAGTCTGGGTAAGTCAGGTCATACCAATAGGGTCTTGCCATAGAGCAGGCTAAGTGGTCAGGTGATAACACACTAGATGGTCAGGTGATATACATGTGTTAAAAGGAAGCATGTAACTAACAGGTATGAAATCATAGCATGGCAACCATAGCAGAAACTCAGAAGTCAACGACCACGAAGGGTCGGCCACGCATAGCATAAAGCAATAAAAGATATAAAGCATGAAATACAATACATGAATACTAGAGCGAAAATACTATCATAATCAATGGAATGAGAAGCAAGAGGGTAGCGAGTGAGAACACTCGCCTGAGTCACCAATATACCGAAATATCCGAAATCCACGGAAGCTCGGGATGCGCCATAACCTGTGATATAAATATGTAGAGTGAAGATGAGAGAGAAAGAATGGAAGATAATGTGTGTCAAGAGATAAGTCAAGTGATACCTATAGGTAATGTAAGTCTAGAGGGTAAGGTTCAGTTTCAAGAAGGGAATCAATTATAACAGATAGGCAAGGTTAGTCGTCTAGGTGGAATAGGTGGTCGACTAATAAAGAAGTTGGTCGACTAGGAGAAATGGGGTAGTCGACTAATAGTGGTCCTAAGTTGTCTAACAGTCAGGTCAAGTTGACTAAAACTGGGTTCTAGAGAGTTAGGATTTTTCCACAGGAGAAGCAGATTTTGGCCCAAAACAGACTAACGGTCGACTGGGGTCAATGGCCGGTCGACCGGTACACTAACAGTGCCAGGACGGTCGCCTGTCGGTCGACTGCCGGTCGACCGAAAATACAGGTCGGTCGAGTGATCGGTCGACTGCCGGTCGACCGATACATGGCCGTGAGCTCCAGGTTTGGTCGGTCGAGTTCGGTCGACTGCCGGTCGACCGGACTATCCCAGCGTGCACGCTGTGCACGTCGGTCGATTGCCGGTCGACTGTCGGTCGACCGGACTGCTGGAATCAGCTGCTGTTGGGTCGTTTTCTGAGTTGGTCGACTAGGGTCAAGGGAGTGGTCAACTAATAGGGATATCAAGTCGACTAGGCACTAGGTCAAGTCGCCTAGCAGTCTGAAAACAGGGTACAGAGCGGATTCTAATGGTGGTTGTGTTTGGTAATCAAATGGCATGATTTTGAAGATACAAACCTATATGATATGGAAACATGAATATACAAAGAATTAGACAAGTGTTGGTGAGTAGGAATACTCACATGGAACGGTTATTGGAAGCTCTACACGTTCGGAAAGATCGAGGTCGACAATACCACCAAAAGGATCCACGGCGATACGATCGACGAAGGAAGCTACGGTCCAAATCCAAAGGAGGGTTGTGGTGGTGGTTGTGGTGAAGAGATGAGGAGGAGTTTAGGTGGAGGCTAATATCTTGGTGAAGTGATGAAGAGAGAAAAAGGAATTGAAATGGAAAAGGAAGGGTATTTATAGGTTTTGGAATTTGTGAAGGAGTTGCAAATAATAAAAAGGGAGGGGCTTATTTGCAAAGTGGAGGATGAGGTGGTTCTCTTGGCCAATAGGGGCTTGCCATGGTGAGGGGTGAGGTGGAGAAGAATGTGTGGAAGTTGGTGAGGTGGAAATATTGTGTGGTGGAGAATTAAAGGAAGTGTGTGGATGAAAATGAAAGCTTATGGAGGAAGCTAAAGGAAATAAAGAAATTAGGAAAAGGAAAAGGAATTGGAAAGAGAAGATATTTTCTTGGAAAGGAAAATGAAAATAATGAAAGTGGCGGATTCCTGGGTTTAAGTCATGGATGCGGAATCTTTCGGGAAAATACCGGATGCGTCCCGAAATCAAGTATCTCGGAACGACCCGAAATAAATATCAAAAATCAAGAATATTATATTAAGAAACATAGTGAAATCCGTTTTAAGAAATACTTTATAGTTTTAAAACTAAAAATCCCGGAATCAGTTAACTACCGACTCCGATGGAAATTTCATAAATTCATAAAATCCTCAGAAAAAGAATGTAGGTAGAAAATATGATTCTAAGGAATAAAGCCTAAAGGACCATCATGAAATTCCAAACTGTTTGAGAATTAAAAATCCAGGAATCGGTCAGCGGCACTGGCCGACACCGGTTTTGAAGACTTTCATTTTAATTCCAGAAAAATCTAGAAAATCATAGAAAATATATAATATTGGAAAATGATATTTAAAACTAAAATCGGTCAATTCTAATTATCAGAATGTCTAAATCGAGTAATACTCTAGGATCGGGCCTTCGGTTCAGACTAGGGCTGACTCCGAATCCACGAATCCAAATCCAAGACAAAACAGTCATATAAGGAATTCATAATACAGAATAAATACAGGAAACAAATCGAAAAAATACGACCGAAAATCTGAATACGCAACTAAGTACGTATTCCGGGAACGGGGTATTACAATATTAATCTAGTTGCAATTAACTATAAGCAATACAAATTTGCATGATCACAAAATTAACTATTTGTACTGCAAGTAGGCTGTAATTAGGATTTGCATTACCAAAAAATTAACTGTGTTGCAAGTGGATCGTTATTGGGATGCAAGTGCATTTTACGACTTACAGTCCAAATAAACGCCGTAATTCGTAAGTTGCAAGTGGCACTTGCGACTTACGGTCTTTTACGGTGAAACAAACACACACCCTAAGTGGTGGACCTGCTAAGCAACAGAGTACAACCCGACCCAAACTGCTACAAATCCGACCCGGTTGGACTTGGCCCACTTCGACTGCAACCCGACCCAACAACAATAGTCGAGCCGCTTACAGACCTGGATCCGCTCCACCTGCAGAACATACCCGTAAGAGCAGAACATACGCGTTAAGCACCAGATTTCATTTTCGGGCCGTTTCTCAGCCATCCATAGTCCGATTTGAGCCGTTCTCGAGGCGTTTGACTCGAGAAAGATAGAACTGCACATTCACAATCATCAAAAGGACGATGTGATGCTTAGTAGGTACGTTCCTGATCCCGACAATCTATTTGTCTTATAATTATCTCTGAATTGTTATCGATTTGATTGTTGTTCACCAAACATAAGTGAGATTGTGTGATTCTGCTTTCTTGTGATACACTAGTTTGATATTGATGGTAAAACTTGCTTGTGTAACATAAATATTTTCGCTAATTTGTTCTTAAATTGAGAATTGATTAGTCTACGCATGTTACTTTGATCAAACAATTTGTTAGCATCATTAGTTTTAATCCTTTCTTCCCAACGATCGTAATTTGTTGGTGAAGCGTGAGTTTAGTAATATTATTGCTGATTTCCAAACACTCAAACACGTTTCACATCACAGTTAGGTAGGAATTGTATCTTAGACACTTTTGTTTGCTTTCTTGCATTTAGAATCTAGAACTTTATTCAAAAAAAATTATAAAATTTAAAAAACAAAAAATCGGTTTAACATCTAGTTTAGAGTCGTATCTTCTTTTACTTTTAGGAGAGTAGTCAATTCCCCATCAACCTAGTGGATCCCATCGAAGAAGCTCGAATTGTCGCAAAACTTGACATCATGCTGGCTAAGCTTGATAACATAATCCAAACTTATGAAACCCAAAATCAAAGAATAAAAAATAGTGCTCCAGCTAGTAAACAACTTACAACCGCGCATGCATCAGTGCATCCATATGCCAAGCGTGATCTCTAACCCGCTATTGATCAAATAACACCAGTATCTAGACCTCTCCCACTACCCAGTCTCATAGGTCTAGTACCCTTCCACGCCCACCTAGGAACGATGTTAAGGGTAAGAACACCGAACAAGATAATAAAAACAAAGGTACCAAAAAGAAAATATTCAAAATTAGCACCATTGCTAAATGCAATAAGTGCTAAGGGTATGGACATACAGCTGTCGCCTACACCAGTCATGTTAAGTTTGCCATTATTAACAGAGTTTCCATCGTAGCCCCTAAGTTAGAAAGCATTATTTCTCTAGGAATCACTCCCGTGATTAAGGAGGTTAATGTTGTTTTCCCAGCTATCACAGTTGCTGACCCTATTATCGCTACCACAACTACCGCCCGTCTTTTTCTTCCATGGCTCTGTTACCGACTCCACCTCAAGGATTAAAGACTCAGCCAATCTGGTTATGACTTGGCCGAGTCGTAACCGGATTGGCGACCTCTGTGACGAGACCTGAGTCATGGGCTAGCCCCGAGTTTTGACCGACTCAGGGCCGACTCGGCCTTGACTCGGGTTGACTCGGGTTGTGAGATGACTCGGGTTGACTCGGCCGAGTCGACTGAGTCAAGACCGAGTCGATCCTAAGTCGATCTCAACCTGCTATAGACCCGTGAGCGGTGATGTTAAAAAAAAAAACAGATCTGTCGATTGTCGCCCTCTTCCTATGCCCGCTAGATCTGATCGTTAGCCCTCTGTCACCGTCACCCTCTGCCGCTGTCGCCGGCGAGACCGTTGTCGCCGTCGACCACTTCCTTCTTCAGGTAGCTCTCTCCCAATCTCTCTTTTTCCTTCCAGTCTCTCTCCTTCTCTCTGGTCTCTCTCTCCCTCGGTCTCTCTCTTTCCCGATCTCTCCCCTTCCTCACTTCTCCCTCTCTCTGTCTCCTCACTCTATCTCTGTCTGTCTCGCCATGTCTCTCTTTAGTAGTTAATTTAAATTAGTTAATTTAAATTTAGTAATTTAAGTAGTTAATTTAGTAAATAAAATATAAAGTTAATTTAATTTGAGTAGATATGATATAGTTAATTTAGCTAATTGAGTAATTTTAGTTAATTTAGTAAATATAATATAAAGTTAATTTAATTTAAGTAAATATGATCTGGTTTATTTAGTTAATTTAAATTATAATTTAATTTAACATAACATTTTTAATTTTAGAATAGTTACAAAGCAGCGTGATATTTATGAATGTAATTTGTGAAATTTACTATATTATGCATGTATTTTAATGTTTCTACAACGACGCATGTTCTTTATGTTTAATGTACTAGGTGATATGTTTTTAATATGTGATACATAAATATTGATATCTATACTTTTTAAGATTTGTCGTGATTTTTTCAGAGTTTTTTAGCTTTCAATGTAGTATTTTGCACGTATTGCCCGAGACCGATCTGCAACGCCGCGACCGATGCGTTCAGTGCCCACCGAGTCAGCGGCCGAGACCACAACTCGAACTCTGCTCCACCTTCCCCTCCATCACTGTTGCTGCTCCCTCGTTTTTTCTTCTATTATGACCTGTTCTAATCGCCACCTCTTTCTTATCTACTGCCGACTCCTACTAACATTGCCTGCTCTGGTCGCTAACCTCTTCCTCCTCTACTGTTGATACCATCCTCTTCTTTTACTTTATCCTCCACCAATGTCCCACTACCGGTCCCACACTACCCATGACAAAATATTAGCATGGACGTCATATTAGGTCTCCAAAAAACTCTTAGAAAACATACTATTTGTCTAATTTCAGGAGCAAGTGTTCCCAACTTGTCATATTACCGAGTGAATTTCATAAAGCATGCAAAGCTTAAAAAGCAAGTTGATCATAAGTTGTCCAGTGCTGAAGTTGCCTATAATACATATGTTAATAGGACAACAAATAGAGGCCCCTACGATGAGATTGCTTATGGTTTTAAGCCTAGACAACTCACGGACATTATCCCCATAGTTGATCACTATAGAATTTCTGAGTTTGCGTCATTATTTGCATCATTTGTTGCACCACACTCGCACGATTGCACAAGGAAATAAGTGATAATGTTACTCAAAACAACACCAACTACAAGTTACGAGTTGATATTAGGAACATGTTAAAAACTTTTAATGTTAGTGATGTTACAAAAGTTACATGCTTGTAGTGCTGATTCATTTCAAATTTTCAATAAATTGAACGATATTGTTTATGTTCTAGATTTTATATCAATTCTACTCTCAATATTAAAAACCTAGTGGATTACAAAGGTCTTGATTATGGTTGATGAGCTTTCTCCTGTTCTATTTTTGAGAGCCCTTCTCTTCCTCTACTCCAAGATATTTTACCTAACACAGTAGATAAAGTCGATAAAATATTGGATGATGAGATTAAAGCCACCAATAATGGTGGGACTCGAAATATCTAATCCGTTGGGAAGGAAAAGCGCGAACTGATGATGTATGGATTGACCCGTATGTTGTGGAGCGATACAGGAGCATTTTTACATTAGACTTGATGGGGTCGAGTCTTCTTCCACCTGAGGAGAATGATGGGGACATCCAACCACAATCTCGGCGCATTTAGCATCGTTGAAGTATCTGAGTTGTTTCGATTTTGTTCGAGTAGTTTAAATAGTCTTTATGTATTTTCTTTTATTATATTTTTGATTTTTTTAGTTTCTTTGTATTAGTTTGAGTACCACATCGGATGTACTCTGGGTATTAGATTTTGTAAAGCCTATAAAATGCCTCATGTACTAGTTAATGAAAGAATGACTAAACCTAATTTTTTCAGTTAAAGTTCTTGAGATCTTATCTTGAGATTGGTCTAAGGGATGTGAAGCCCAATCTTGTGCAAGGGGTGTGAAACTCAAAATTTTATGTGGTTTTTGTTTATTTTTTCAATTTTTTTGTCATTTTTCTCAAACTCTAGTTTTCCTTTTCTATTTGAATTGAAGGCTATTGCGATCCCCAATTTTTTACACCATAGTTTTTAACTATTTTTGAACATTTCCTAAATAAATTTATTTCTTATATCAGTGATAACAAATTATTGCTTATTTTCTAACTTTTTAACACTTATTTTAAATTAAGTTTTAAAAATAAATAATCTAACAAATTATTCCTTCAGTTAGTTACCAATTTTGATTTTTTTCCTCAAAATTTTTTTCCTTTGGGGTTTATTGATAAGGGAGAGGAGTATTTGTAATTTTAGCAAGAGTAAGCATATGATTCTCTCAAGCTCAAGAATAATCATTGTACTCACGAGGCATCGAAAGTGAAATAAGATTTGCCACTATTGCTTTGTGGTGTCGGATTAAGAGATCGGTGGAATTCAAATAACAATGCAAATTAAGCTGTCAATTAATCATTTTTTGCGCAAAAGAATTAGGAAGATACTGCTGAATTTGCTATAATTTGGTAAAAGCTGTGTTGTAATCGACCAGAATCGGAATGAAATCAGCCTATATTGGTCGATTCCAACTTATTCCAGCCGATTCCAATCAGATATCGGACAATTCCGACCGATTCTCACCGGTTCCGCCTGTTCTGACCGATTCCGATTAAATACCACTGAATCTCTCATTGTCGGCCGATTCTGATATGAATCGGCCGATTCTCAAACCATGTTTACGTAAATCACGATACCCTCACTGTCGTATATGAGAACAACAACATTGTTTATATTGTATGTGCAATGATTTCCTTTTCTTCACTCACATGACCTGTTTTACTTTTTATTTCAGGCAGATATAATCATTAGAGGTTATGGTGGATACAACACAAGGTGGGCCTTGTTCTTGCTTAGTCACCTATTTCCTCTGGTAAGTCATAAGGGATGTTTTAACTTTTCTATATCGTTGCATCACATAAAGTTTGAATATTGCATGATTACAATTATTATGCTTGGATGAAATCATGAAGGATAGTGATGGATGATGTCTGTTTATGATCCTTGCTTCTTTCAACCTCTGGTAACAAACAACAATAGCAGCAACAAGTTTACTTCAGATTTTATACCTTATTTTAAATTTGTTGAGGTCAGATAAATCAACAGAAGGGTGCTGCAAATTTTAGAACAAATAAGCTTGGTAAAGCTATCAACAATATAATCTGGTGCAGTAATCTGCATATATAAATCATTTAAATGTGACTCTCCACTTGGAAAGTTTTAGTGCAAATTTTATCTCGTCTCAAATTTGCTGGTGAGCGAAAGTTAATACAAATTTGATGCAAATTTTAGATGAAGGAGCTTAGGGGCTACTTGTTTCCCCGCAAAAGGCCGCAAAATTGTAAGTCGTAAAACCTCTTTTTCATTTTCTGCTGTTTGTTCCGCTGCAAAACAACTTGCAAAATACAACTCTCATTTCCCACTTGCAGTTGCTACAGTTAAATTTGTGGTCATGTAAATCTCACTTTTACATTCACATTTTCCCACTTGCAATTGCTACAGTTAATTTTGTGGTCATGTAAATTTCACTTGTAGTACACTTGCAGTCTCAAAGCAGTTACTTGATAATCAATATATAATTTAATATTATTAAATATTTAATATTTTTAATATTTTTATTAGTGTTTAATTTCTTATCTAATTATTTTATATTTATATTTTTAATTTTTTATTATTTTTAATATTGTTTAATATTTAATTATTTTAATTTAATATTTTTATTTAATATTGTTATTTAATACTTTATTATTTTATTAATATTTACACCAATTTTCTTAATATTTTTATTTAGATTTAATATTTTATTAATATAACAATAATATGCTTTAATATAAAATTAGTATATATTTAATTTATTTATTTCTTAATATATATAAATAATTACTTTATTAGTATTATAATATACTTTAAAATTATATTAATATTTTATTATGTTAATATTGTAATAATTTATTATAATAATATCATAATAATATTTTATTATTAAATTTATAATTATACTTTACTTTGTTTATTTTATATTTTATAATATTACAATATTATTATAATAAAATTTAATATTATAATAATCTTAAGTATTTTATAATATTATAATATTATAACTATATTTTATTATTTTTCTTAAGATTTTTTTAATATTTATGTTTTATTAGTATCCTTAAAATTTTATTAATGTTCTTTATATTTTCTTAAAATTTTATAATTATTTATTTAGTTAATATTTTAGTAATATTTTACTAATCTTACTAATATTTTATTAATATTATTGTTATAATTAAAATTATTAATATTTTATCTCAAATTTATTAGTACAATTTAATTTTCAATAGTATATTAATTTAATAGTATTTATAATATTTAAATCACTGCTACAGTTAATTTTGTGGCCAACTTTTCCACTTACACTTTTAAGTTACAAACCAAACACCGTAAAACACATATACTTTCTCATTCACACTTTCACTTTACCAACCAAACACCGTAAAACACAATATACTTTTCCATTTACAATTTCACTTTACCAACCAAACACTGTAAAACACAATATATTTACTCTGCTACAGTTCACTTTTTCATTCTCATTTTACGACTTACGACTTGCGACGTTTTGCGGCGAAACAAACAGGCCCTTAGTATAGTCATCATCAATATTATCTGAACAAGTAATTTGCATGTTGCAAATTGTGTGAATATTGGTCTCTACTTCATAAGGTGGTAGCGAGTTCATGTGCATTCCTGGCTAAGCATGAAGAGGTTGCTCTTGGTAAGAGAAGGGTTTATTGGATAATCACAGGGTTTCTTTGGAGGACTGTATTTCCATCAGTTTTTTTCATTTACTTGTTTCTAATCATAGAGAAAATCTAAAGTAGATTTCTTTCATTTTGCTCTTGTAGAATTGTCCGATGGCTCCTGCTGCTGCAACTATTTTTTTGGAGCTAATGATGCAGCTCTTTTAGGGAGAACAAGTGAACGGCAGCATGTGCCTGTTGAAGAGTACAAGGAGAACCTTAAAAAAATTGTTCATCATTTGAAGGTAAACATGCTATATACATACTACATACACATTACTAGTAGGTCATTGCAGTTTCTCTAAATGTCTGTAGCTGCTTGCCTTTTCTATTAACTAATTTGATTGAGTATTAAGTTCAGGTATTAATGATTCTTCATTACGATTATCCTATCTTTCTCGCATTGTCAAGTTAAAGCTTATTTATGGGCTAATTCATGACCAACACATGAATTTTTAAGTTCTGTTCTATACATGCGGTTAAGCTTATCTTTCAGTTATTTCGTATAGAAGGCTATCGTAAATCCAAGGAATGAATAGATATTTTCACCTAGGAAAGAGCAACAAAGGGATAGTTTCTGAATTGGAAGTGAACCTAAATCATATTAATTAATTGCCAAAGACAAATTGCTGAACACAGAAAATTACAAATGAAGAATTGTCGAAAGAGAATTCCTAGAGACAAATGAACTGAAGGAAAAATCTGATGAACAGTAATAATGACAAAGGTACGAGTGTACAATGACCACGATAAACAATACTCGTGAACAATAGCCGTGATGAACAATACTCGTGAAAAGTATCCACGATGAACAATATCCATGAATAGTAATCATGAATCAGTGATGAACAGTACTTGTGAACCACAATGAGTAATATCCATGGCACTACATGTGAGGAAGAATACTCATGGACAATATTTTTGGTTTTTTAAAGGTGGATTCCTATGTGTTTCAAAAGGAAGAAGTAGGAGAAGAAGATGCAGAGGAGGAGAAGATTTGTTGAAAGCAAGAGAAGATGCACCTTTCGCTTAGGATCGCAGCTCATATACTATATTAATCTACAAAGGATTACATCTTTATGAATGCTCAAAAGAATTATGAAATAATATTACACAGAACCATGAGCAGTTATCTTTTTATATAGACCCTATGCAAAACCAAATCCTGCACAAAGTGACTCTTAATACTACTAGGACCATGTAAGATTACAAATACTATTAGGATTATATAACCAAATAAACTACCACTTAACTAATTATTTCTGTATCTAAGAGTGATAAAGGGTCAAAGGGAAAAACTGCTATGTGCAGTTTTTATTATTTTTCTCTCTTTATCCTTGTTAAAATTGTTGATGTACGAATTCCGCTGTTGTCACATCTCATGGATTATGGCATATGTCAGGAATGTTCACCCTCAATGTTGGTGGTTTTAATCACTCCACCCCTGTGGATGAAGATGGGCGGAAATCATATGCACGGTATGACACTATATTCTCATTGATATCATCATGCCATTTTGTATGTATTATTTTTCCATCAACACGGACACTATCTTTGATAACTGATTTGTAATTAAATAGGGAATAGAATGAAAGAAGAAAATAGAAGAAAGTATATCTCATGGTTTGATTTTTTGAAAGCCTACGTCCACACAGGAGGATCTATCTCTCTATTTATTATATACATTAGGGTTACATTTGTCACTTTGTGGGATAGCAGAAGTAGCCCCATGAGCAATGCATATTTACATGCCTAAGGCTTGAGTGAAGTATAATATAGAAACAGGTCCGACCTAAATAACTCTGAACTAACTGGTTTGGACATCCCCCTTCAAATTATACATTGAAAACAAGCACAAGTCCTTTCAACTTAAGGTCACGTGATTGATAACCCCTTCGTAAAATTATCTGGAACTCATTCTTCTAATGGAACATGAGATGTCTAGAGCTGACCTTCTCTCTAAGAAAAAGATAATCCTTCTAAATAGGCTTTATGCTTCATGAAATAATATTTGCAACTATGGAAAGTAAAGTGATGTGAAACGGGGCGTGGGTGTCGTGTAGGGAACCAGTGATATGATCAAACTCGCAACGTTTCACCAAATAAAACGATCTTCGGCAGGAAAGCAACTCAAAACTAACAATATCAAACAAATGGATGTTACAAAGTATTGCATGCTAGCTTTGAACATTTCTAATCTCAGTAAGATCTAATTACAATAGCTATATCATGCATGACAAGTTCTAGTCATAATATCAAAGATAAACAATCACAAGAATTGCATAATCACACATCTCACGATATGATGGACAACATGAGATAGAGATAATATCTTAGAGATGAATTCACTGATGTGTAGTTCAACTAATTATTAGATTGCGTTGAAATAAACTCACAGACAAGAACTCGCTGTCGTACTCTGATAAGGGTGTAGATAACTCAACGGTGGACCTGAAAGGTCGTTTGGTGCCGTGAGGTGGTGGTCGATGGACTTGTGGTTGAAAGATGAGGGACTGTAGTTGTTGCTGCTGGATTCTGCTGCTACTGCTGCTGGATTCTGCTGCTGTGCCGCTGCTGCTGCTGGATTTTGCTAATGCTGCTAATTCTGTTGCTGCTCTGCTGCTGAAGCTGCTGTTTCTGCTGCTGAAGCTGTTGTTGCTTGCTGCTGGCGTTGCAGGCTGCTGCTGCACCTGCTGCTGAGCTGCTGCTGTGCTGCAACTGCTGCTGCTGTTGTAGTTGCTGCTGCTGGCGCTGCTGCTGTGCAGGCTGCTGCTGCTGCCTGCTGCAGTTGCTGCTGCTGCTGCGGCTGCTGCTGCTAATGGCTGCTGCTGATGATGATGCTGCTGCTAATGGCTGCTGCTGCTGGACTGCTGCTGCTAATGGCTGCTGCTGCTGGACTGCTGCTGCGGCTGCTTCTCCGTTGGTACTGCTTCCGCTGCTGCTCCTGCTTGTTCTGCTACTGTTTCTGTTGCTATTGTTCTTACTGCTGCTGCTATTGCAGCTGCTGTTCTGCTGCCGCTGCTATTGTTCTGTTGGTACTGCTATGTTGGAGGGACAATTGTAAAGACATAGAAGACTAGAGAGAGGGAGAAAATGCTTTGAAGAGGAAGAGGGAAGTGGGACTTGCAGGTATACAGAGGGATAAGGGAAGAGGTGAGGGGAAGAAGACATAGATAAGATCAGGCAAAGGAGAGTAGTTTCAGATTTCTTCATTTATCTCATCATCAAACAAGTTACAACTGAGAGTATATATTACAAACCACACAACTGAATAACTTCTCACTACAAAATCTAGTAACTACCCACTACCACCACTCACACAACTAAAATACATACAAATACAAAAGAAAATACAAGTAAATACAGTAAGAAATACACTGAAATATAAATAAAGTTAAGGCTCAGATGTTCTCATCAATTCTCCCCAGATGGGAGAGAACTCGACCCCGTCGAGCCAACTGCAGAGCTGCTCTCTTGCTGCTGTAAGTTTGTTTCCTGCACCTCAGATTACTAGTCAAACTGCATCGTAAATTCATCATCTAAAATATTATCAATTTTCTCTGCTGTATAGGATGAATACCTGGAAGTGGGAAAGTGAAGGACTCTCAAAAATTGGCTCAGGATAAGGCTCATCAACCAGTGGATTATTTATGGATAATCGAGACGTTGTAAACCACTTAGTCTTCAATATTGAAAATAGAACTGATGCCAAATCTATAACATAAATATTGTAATTTAAATTCTTTTAAGATTTTGAAAAGTCCAACACTACAGCCATGCAAATCTTTAACAGTTTCCTAGAGAAACCATTTCGGACGAATTCGAACCATCACAAAATTGTCAACACTAAAAGTTTTAAATTCCTTTCCTGATGTCAGACCATAACTTATAGTTAGCGTTGCTTGTTCAAATGTATCACTGATTTCCCATGTGTAGAACTTGCATGTGTGTGGCAAAATATGATGCAGACTCAGATGTTTAGACCTAAAATGCAGATAGAAACTCTATAATGAAGTGCAGTAGGGAACTTTAACTTAGTGCCTATTATTGTTAAAGAGTTTTCCAAAAGATAGCTAGAGAACTTTGACTCTCTATTGGATATTAAAATTTTAGGCACTTGGTTCAGTAGTCACAATATACACGATCTCGATCAAAAGGGATTATCAGGCGAATCATCCTAACTGTGTGTGACAATTTACCTGTTATTTTAACGACGTCAAGTGAGATCCTAACAGGTAAAGTCTGAAGGAAAGCACATCTAGGTTTAACCGTAATAGCAGAAAAGTTTATGATATGTAGAATATTAGTTTCTTCCATAACGGTACCCTTCAAGTTTGTGGATATAGATTGACCATAGATTGTAAAATCTTTGATCTGTTCTACATCTTTTGTCACTATATAGTTCCAAAACTTGTCCTCATAAACATGAATGTTTATTGGGATAAAGAATTGTGGTTTGCCCTCTAGTGACAACTCATCAACCTGCTTTTCAAGTTCAGTTTCTCAGCAGGATTCAACCTAGGGTGTGGCAAGTCGGAAAGGCTAGCCTCTGGTGTCAAGTCAACATGTTGGATATCACGTGTCGGTGGTAGCTTGTGCAGGAGGTCTTCAGACAAGACATCAGTAAACTCCGTAGGCACTAGGATCACCTCGAGAGGACTCGAAGTACTAGATTTCTCAATGTCATCACCCTGAATTTCTTCGTCAGAGACATAGTTTTCTGGTTCTCCCATCTGGTAAATGAATTCTTCAGAGTCAGCTGACTCTATTATAGACAGTTTATCAGTGGCAACTATGAATGGGCTCGGTGTCGGCAGTAGAGGAGGAAGGTGCTGACGACTAGGGCAGATAATGACACTAGGAGTTAGCAGTAAAGGAGGAAGGTGCTGACGACTAGGGCAGATAACGACATTAGGAGTTGGCAGTAAAGGAGGAAGGGACTCTGAATTTGTAACAGATGGTTCCTTAACTTTAGTTACTATGACTGGCCTTGGACAGTTGACCACAACGTGCTCATAACCCCGACACTTGTTACCCTGAATTGCAGGATGATAAGAGGTGGACTTCATTACCTGATCCAACCTAGTTATGCAACTCAAAATTTCATTTAACCTTTGGAGGATTTTAGAGTTGGTGTCCATATTAGCAGTTTGGGATTCACTAGTCATTTTTTTTAACTTAATGCAAGGTGTTCCTGCCTAAACCTTGTGCTCTGATACCAAACTGATGTGAAACGGGGCGTGGGTGTCGTGTAGGGAACCAGTGATATGATCAAACTCGCAACGTTTCACCAAATAAAACGATCTTCGACAGGAAAGCAACTCAAAACTAACAATATCAAACAAATGGATGTTACAAAGTATTGCATGCTAGATTTGAACATTTCTAATCTCAGTAAGATCTAATTACAATAGCTATATCATGCATGACAAGTTCTAGTCACAATATCAAAGATAAGCAATCACAAGAATTGCATAATCACACATCTCACGATATGATGGACAACATGAGATAGAGATAATATCTTAGAGATGAATTCACTGATGTGTAGTTCAACTAATTATTAGATTGCGTTGAAATAAACTCACAGACAAGAACTCGCTGTGGTACTCCGATAAGGGTGTAGATAACTCAACGGTGGACCTGAAAGGTCGTTTGGTGCCGTGAGGTGGTGGTCGATGGACTTGTGGTTGAAAGATGAGGGACTGTAGTTGTTGCTGCTGGATTCTGCTGCTACTGCTGCTGGATTCTGCTGCTGTAGCCGCTTCTGCTGTTGGATTTTGCTAATGCTGCTAATTCTGTTGCTGCTCTGCTGCTGAAGCTGCTGTTTCTGCTGCTAAAGCTGTTGTTGCTTGCTGCTGGCGTTGCAGGCTGCTGCTGCACCTGCTGCTGCTGCTGCTGCTGAGCTGTTGCTGTGCTGCAACTGCTGCTGCTGCTGTAGTTGCTGCTGCTGGCGCTGCTGCTGTGCAGGCTGCTGCTGCTGCTGCAGCTGCTGTTGCAGGCTGCTGCTGCTGCCTGCTGCTGCGGCTGCTGCTGCTAATGGCTGCTGATGCTGCTGCTAATGGCTGCTGCTGCTGGACTGCTGCTGCTGGACTGCTGCTGCGACTGCTTCTCCGTTGGTACTGCTTCCGCTGCTGCTCCTGCTTGTTCTGCTACTGTTTCTGTTGCTATTGTTCTTACTGCTGCTGCTATTGCAGCTGCTGTTCTGCTGCCGCTGCTATTGTTCTGTTGGTACTGCTATGTTGGAGGGACAATTGTAAAGACATAGAAGACTAGAGAGAGGGAGAAAATGCTTTGAAGAGGAAGAGGGAAGTGGGACTTGCAGGTATACAGAGGGATAAGGGAAGAGGTGAGGGGAAGAAGAAGACATAGATAAGATCAGGCAAAGGAGAGTAGTTTCAGATTTCTTCATTCATCTCATCATCAAACAAGTTACAACTGAGAGTATATATTACAAACCACACAACTGAATAACTTCCCACTACAAAATCTAGTAACTACCCACTACTACCACTCACACAACTAAAATACATACAAATACAAAAGAAAATACAAGTAAATACAGTAAGAAATACACTGAAATATAAATAAAGTTAAGGCTCAGATGTTCTCATCATAAAGTTTTGTCTCAAACTAAAACTTGTCGAAGCCCTCTTGTTCATAACTTCATATACCCCAGCAAGAGCTCTCCCCAGAGCTCTACTTTGAACATGGTACTCTTTTCTGTTGTTGTGTCTGCCAAGAAACCAAATAATTTCCAAAAAAATAAAAGATATCCAAATTGCAAGCATCACTCTCGTGTCTAATCAGCACAGCATCTGGATACTCAACTAAATTGTTTTTCTAATATGAAGCCAATTGTTTGCATATCCAATTCCATGCGCTATTTTGCCTTTGACCTACCTCATTGTCCACTTTGTTGCTTCCATTTGGTTAGCTGTAGGTCATGCATATATTGAGGAACCTTATTTATAGCAAACATATATCTGGTCTTATTATAGCCAAATATTGTAGTACTCCTGTAATACATCGGAATTGTTTATAATTTGGAATATGGAGTTAATAGGGAGCAGATATGGTGGGAAATAGGATTTGAGTGGTCGGCAGATTTAAAAGGATTTTAAACTTTTGTAGGATTAGGGTTTCTAAGCCGGGCTCGAGTCTGTTTTAGGTTTGGCTAGGATTTTGTAGCAATAAATTGGAGAAAAAAGTGGGAAGAAGAATAAAGGGAAGAATCTTCATATTTCTTTGGCTTCACATCAAGATGGGTTCACACTATGGCCGAATCGCACACAATCATCATCAAAGAATTACATGAGATAAATAAAACACAATATTGCATAAAACTCTTAGTTTCCTTTAAAAGAAAGGGGAAAGTCTAATTTATATAACTTGAGCGCTAAGAAAATCTAATCTTGAATATCCCAAGTATACTTCAATAAAAGATTTGTCTTATAATTAAGAGCTAAAAATGAATCCCAAATAAACTAAAATTCTAACTCACTAACTTGCATGTTATATGTAAGGTTAAAACAAGACTTCCAAATAAAAAAAATTCAGAAAAAATTCAAATCATATGTTAACAATAGTTCTTGAATGTAGATAATTTCAAAATTGTGCTTGTAATCTAGAATATGAAATGATGAAAGACATGTTCAAGTCATTGTTCTACATAAAATCTCCTATGATTAGAGAATAACCGACCTCAGGTTTTGAAATGGAAAAACATCTAATGAATAGGTCAGAGTTAATGTCTCATAAGTGGTGAAGAAGATTTGATCAAGTTGTGGGAACTAAAAAGCAAGGGTTTTATGGGTGAAGGTTCACGTCAAATTGAGCGAAGTATAGCTCCGGGTGAAGACGAAGTACTGGGGCTGAAGGGAGAGAAAGTTCAACGTGAAGTTGAAGGTTCTGGAGTCCATATTCAGGTTTGAAGTGGACATTATTAGTATATGCATTTGGAAATTGGATTCTCCAGATTTAAGCCAAGGTGAAGATTGTTAGGATTAAAATGGCTCGAAACCTTTTGAGTGGATAAACATGTTTAGATCCAAGACTCTAATAGGAATGTCCTCTTTTAGTCATGTGGTTCTAAGCCTATTTGCCACACCGGGCCCATTGTTGTAACAGTTCTGATATCTGTATTCATAGATTATTTTGAGATTTTTTGTGTCCATGTCGTATTGTTGTCGAGGCTGTGTCTGATACCCATGTTGGTGCATTGGAGACCTCTAGTCCTGCCAGCAGTGGCACCGAAAAATGACTATATAAATCAATCTCAGAGTATTATTAGAAACTCTAGTAATTGCAGTTACGTGATGTATGGGACATTCGTGTAGTAATCACAATCTTCCAAAGAACGTAAACAAGGAAAGTAGGAGCAGGAAGCCAGGAACCACTTGAGTCCTTTGTTTTGCAGTAAAATGGCAGCCCGGCTCCCCTTGCCCATTCTACTCACAAATCACATGGGAAGATTGATACCTCTGCCTGGTATATACATAGGTAAGTCATAAATTTTAAGATTTTCAATGATGCAACTCCCCTGAAATACTCTTTCTTATACACAACCTGAATACAGAACCAGTATCAAGCTCATTCAAGTTTCTCTAGATCACATTAGTAATTATCTCACTTATCATGGTAGACTATATTCAGCTTGAAAATATATATTCTTGAATTGGTCAATAATATTTTTAAGCAATAATGATAAACTGTGAAATTATCAATTATACAAATTAAAGAAACTTGCATGCAGCACTTGATAGAACAATGTCTATGAGATGCTTATTCCAGTTTCTCTAAAATGCTTGGAAGTTATCATAAATGATGGCTAATTTCCTAAAGTAGAACTGCTTTTGTTTGTTCAAGTTCTTTATATGGTGAGAAGGCCATGGAAATGCCAGAAAGGACAAATGAAATAACAGGTGTTTATGCAAATCAGTGTGTTGAGCTCGCTAAAGAATTGCAGATCCCATATATCAATTTATGGTCTCTAATGCAAGAATTTCCAGGATGGCAGAAGAAATTTTTGAGGTTAGTTGGATATGCAAAATTCATGTTTACTCGATTACTGCTATTTCACAACATATTTATTGGCTTATGGACTTGTGTATGCTGATGAGGCATGCATTCTCATTCTTCTCTTTTTGGTTTTACTTCTTAAACAATGTGTGCACACGTATTCGTGCATGTGCTAGGATGCTGAAGATGATGCACATACCATATTTTAATACATGGGACATCTTTTGCGTCAAGAAAAAATTAAAGAATTTTTTTTTGGTTTTTTTATTTTTTTTTAATTTTTTTAATTTTTTAATTTTTTTTTTATTTTTTTTTTTTTTTTTTTTGGGGGGGGGGGGGGGGGAGGTGGGGGTGGGATAATCCTGTTTCCTTTTTCTGAGAAATTTCCATGTAAAGTTTATCATGTGAAATTTCTTCGGTTTTCCATACCCTCATTGGTGCCAGTATGGCAAAAGGACCAAATTATCTTGTGAAATCTATAAGAAGCGAAATAGGGTAATTAGACACCTAAGCTCATGATAAACATAGGTCTTGCTTGCAAGTAGCATGTTTTGTCTTTTGCCATCTCTATTTACAAATAGTAGTCCAGTGTTCAAGTTTCCTAAAACAAATTGGTTATTTTTATGTTTCTTTCCCCAGTGATGGCTTGCACCTGACAACAGAAGGCAATGCAGTTGTCCACAAGGAAGTTGTGAGAGTATTCAGCAATGCTTATCTCCGAGCTGAAGAAATGACATATGATTTCCCACATCATTCTGAGATCAATGGAGAAAATGTTGAGAAGATATTCCAACAGAGAAGTTAATGCTATTATTGAAATTACCAGGTTGCTTTCTTTTAACAGATCATGGTTTTGTTTTGAAGTTCTATTGCCTAATTATTGGCTTACATTGCAAGATTTAAGGCTTCGTTGTTACACTTTTACCTGCCAGACTTCTTTTAGATATTCAGGCATGTTTTATTTTTTGTGATTGTTTTTTTTTCCCGAAATGATTTCCAATGCACTTGATTGTTGCCCGCCAATTGAGGATGGAGACTATAGGGAAGATTACTGCACCAAAGAATGCTTATATTCATTTGTTAGCATGCATCTTACTTGAAGCATGACTCCTCCACTTCTACTGTTAAGAGTTGGGGATGATTTCGCTTGTATTTCTTTACAGGAAGGTTATCTTTAATTTGTATGGTCCATTTACTTTTGAATCTAAATTTGTGTAGTCCATAGTTCTTGTAATTTTAATTTTAGATAATTTTGATATAGATCATAGAAAAAGACAAATGATGAAAATAAGGATACTCAGCCTTGCAAATTGAAGGGCTTTACACTGCTTCACTTTCATGTTCTTGGCGAAACATGCAAGAATTGTGTGCGTGTGTATAACAAGAACACCGTTTTCTTTCTCTTATCGGCTATCGCCCGGTCCCTTCTTTTTTATATAGATATGTATGTATGACAATAATATCGTCTTTCTCCTCTTTCTGGCTCTCACCCAGTCCCTTCCTCCGTACATCTATAACAAGAACCACTGTTCTCCCTCCTATCGGCTCTTGCATGGTGTCTTTGTTCGTAGATTTACACACATACAAAACATGTTACATAAACGCAAATAATACATCCAATCAATAGTGTAACCACAAAGTAAAATATATTAATCAAAGAAACCATATTATGCATATTACTCATAGTTATTCAAGTTTCTCATTCATATACAATTCATACGACATTCATCACTTCTTCCAGAATTAGTAATATAGTTGTTAAGATTCATTCGATAATAGTAGTGTTTCGTCCAGGCAATTTAATTTAGTAAGCATACAGGTTTACATCATGTTTATATCACAACTGATCATTATATACATAATCCCACTTGTAATGATTAAGTTCTTGGTAACATAAGTTTATTATTTAGTTCTTGATATTGCATTTGTATATCACATTTCAAAATTCAATATTAAATAAGTTTACTCATTTATCGGAAAATCATATTTTAATTGCTTTATAATTAACTCTAATTTATTGAAAACCCCACTCACTTTTGCCCGATTCCATTTATCACCATAGCGAACGTGTAGCTCTCGTTTTCACGATTGCAAAGGTTCGAAAATCATCCGAATCTAACTTCAAATGGCCAAGATATCGACTGGAAATTAAAACCTATAATTTTGCGTCAGTTTTGTAAATAATAAGGGTCTGTTTGCAATTTCTTAAGTCTATTTTAAGTCTATGGGTCAGGTCGGGTCGGGTTTAAAAACTTTCTTAAGTCTATCGGGTCGAGTCGGACCCTTTTTAGGTTAGGTCAGATTTGAAACCCACTTCAACAACCCAATAGCATGTTCCTCTTCTTCCTCCAAGCATGTGTGACCCCTGACTTCCCTTGGCCTTCGCCGCTGGTTGCTGTCGCTTTCCCCGCCATCCACCACCGTTCGCCACCGTCCACCGCCGGTGACAGAAGAGAGAGAGGGAGAGAAAAAGAGAGGATGAGAAAGAGCGAGAGAGAACTTGCGGGAGCTAGAGAGAGGAAAAGAAAGGGTCGGGCGTTGTGGGCCTGGCTCTGGCCACCGCTACCGCTGACCACCCAGCCTCCACTGGCTCCCTCTGGTTGCCAACCACTAAGGGGAAGAGGGAGAGTGAGGGTATGCTGGTGTGTGAGAGAGTTAAGAGAGAGAGGGGTTGGTGAGAGATTTGATTTTCTACCCATTTAATACTTAAATATTTTGTGATAATTTTTCTAATGATGTCACCTCTCCACTTCTCCTCCCTATGCACTCCTAAATCTTGCCACCTCACATCCCTCTCAAGTGTTGGTACCATACATGTATACATGTATTTGTATTATATACACCAAGATATATGTATATATATGTACTAACATTTTCATATTCTCACGTATTTTTACACTAAAATTTAATAACCTCTTTATTTATTAAGAAGGTGTTAATGGGGGATTAATTAATCGTGTCATAAGTGAAAGTTAATCCAATATCAAGACAAAATTATCAATGCCGTCAAATAATATTTTCACATATCACTCATTCATAGAATTTATTAAATTCTAATTTTCCACTGTATTGGTCAGATTTTGACTCTAATCAAAATCATGACACGTGTCCTACGGCGTCAGGAGCGTCTTAAGCAAATAACAAACTCGACATGCCAACAAGTCCATTGCAGGCCCAAGGAGAAAGCATCAGGCTTTGTCTCGAGCCCACATTCGCACAAGTTACCTGCGCAGGTCCGTAATTATCAGGTCCCTTTCTGCGACCACATCTATCCGGGATCATGCACCTAGATACTCAACTCGAGCGGAGCCATTCCATTAGTCTGAGGCCCTGACCTCCACAACGAAGGCCCTCCGTGAAGATAACCGTCTCACGCTTGTTATAGCTCAGCGACAGGATCTCCGCGATTCACGGGGTTACTTACGCTGTCAGATCATCCCAACGTTCTAAACATTACAATGCTCTTACTACAATGCAGGCTGTTATCAATAGCAGTAAATATTTCTGCATGACATTCCTAACAATCCAACGACGTGATCTGGATAGTTATGAGAAAATCACAACGTGCAAACATGCAGTTATGAAGATCCGATATATTCACATCATCAATTACGACTCCACAGGGTATATATACACTGGATCTCCATCAAGGGGGACCCTAGAAAAGGTAATCGCAATACTACTCTGCAGAATTCATTATAATCTTCTAATATTATAGTGAATTATCTCCTTCTCCCGTGATTTTTCCATTTCTGATTTTTCATGTAAAATTCTTATTTGTTTGTGATTGTTTTCATTTGCTCACTCATTTACAATTCGTGGTGTGGAGAAATACTCTGAGAAATTTCCTCCATACCCACTTAATTACCTCAATATTAAAATCTCATGGATTATTGAGTTCATTATTGTACTATAAATCAGAAATTGCAAATTATGATACAATTACCAGTTATCATCTCATAATCAGAGATTAAAATGTTAATTAAGATTTTTAAAAATCGGGCTATTACAACCCCAACCTTAACCCTAACCCCAACACCAACCGCAACCCCAACTCCATGTATAATTCTAACCCCAACCCCGCCCCTAATATAACCCTAATCCCCAACCCTAATCCCAGTGGCGTACGTAGGATTTTCATTCAGTAGGAACGAAAATATTATGAACCAAAATTGAAAATTTATAAAACTCAATAACACATTCCAAGTTTTTATATTACCAAAAAAAAAAAAGGGCTACCACTCTAAATTAAAATGCTCTCCTTCGAGGAGTCATATTCTGAATTGAATGATTGATTCATTGTCATCACTGTTAAATATGTCATTTACAACTTATTAGAGAGATCTAGAGATGCGAACGCGATCGGGGAGTCTGGAGAGAGATCAGAGATGCAAACGCGATCGGGGTGAATCGGACTTCCGGGGGGGGGGGGGGGGGGGGGGGGGACGGGATTGAGAGAGCGAGAGATGTGATCGTGAGAGAGAGACGATCAGGGAGAATTTTTTTTTTTTTTAAGCGGGTGGCTTTTTTTGGAAGCCGGTGGATTTTTTGAAGCGGGTTTCTTGTTACAAACCCGACTCGCACCAACCCTATATACATTAAATCCAAATTTCAGTGGGGACGACAGCCCCCACTTGCCGCCATGTGCATCCGCAACTGTCTAAGACTAACCGTATGTGTAACCCTAACCCTAACCCCCAACCCCTAACTAGGGCCGGTTCTGCGATTTAAGGGGCCCTGTGCGAAAAAATGAACATTGGGCCCTCTTTATATATTTATAAAAAATGTCAATAAATAACAATTTATTCTTAAAGCAAAATTTTTATGTGAAAGTGTTGACTGGAATAACATTCTTTTAATTCAAGATATGCTATGTAACAGGCTTATGAAACTCAATGATATAAAAACAAGAAAGCATTTTTTTTTTTTTTTTTTTTTTTTTGCATTTTCAGATTCAGAATGGTACTTTCTAGGAGGTATTTTATAATAAAACAAGCATTATTAAAGACTCAGAACAAAACAATGATTTGGAGCCTTGATTAAGTGGACGAGTGTGTTGAGAATTCTGCAAAAAAAAATTGACTTCTCTCTCCCCATCTGTAAAACTGTAAAAAAAAGAAAGAATTAAAAAAAGAGAGAGAGAGAAAATATCCAGGGGTCCCAGACAATGAGGTCTAAAACCCTGCAGGATAGATATTTGTTGATAAACCACCCAATCAAATGATCCAGCAACAGTCCAGAAGCTACCACCTGAAAATTCAGCAAATTAATTATCAAACAATTACTCATTCAAAAGCACATCATTAT